>OU744808.1:9175618-9316112 GCA_916614155.1 Mesoligia furuncula
AACTTTAGTCACGGATCGCCTTTAAGGTGCCACTAGCCGATATATTTTCCATACAAATTTCGAGAGAGTCACTTCACTGTTTGACATTGGCGCCGATTCTGTTGTTCACAAACTAAACTAAATTTAAGTTCAGGCATCTTTTTCTTTCTATTTCATTAAGACAAGGACTGAGGATAAATATTAGTTTAGTCCTGTCAAATTAGTCAGCGCCTGACGTAAATTGACGTATTTTTAGTAGCCAATTTTTTAATCACGTCTAAACTTGTCTACAGAGTATCTTAATTTACGGAAACAGAATAGAGAAATAAAAAAACCATTAAAAAATTATCGAGCCAATAAAGATTCGTTTTGCTATTTTTAACGTAATTTTGGGTGTAAATACGTAATAAAAGAACTGTAAAATCATCAAAACAAAGTCGGTACCGACAAAGCTCAGTTATCGAAGATTTCAATAAACTTTATTTGTAATTGATTTATGCAGTGGTTTTTTCATAAAACTAAATTTTCCAAAGCACGTTTCGAATTTTTTACACGCCTTTCAGTTCGGAACGGTGTTTCTGTGCGTGAGAACTAGACGCTGTGCGTGTAGACTAGCGTCTAACTGCTCATCACTGATACTATCTCTGTCGGGCATGAAGCCAGGTGAGATAGCGTGCTTTTTGGCCATGACCACCAGTGAGTTCGAGCTCGCGACTAGTTCTACCTTAAAATCGTCAGTTTCTACACGTTATTTGTGTCGTAATGTAAGTAAACGGTGACACGCTTGTTTTGTATGCAAGGTGTTGACGATGCCGACTCTAGCAGCCGTCGCCGAGGCGTTTCCGTGCTTTGTGAAATAAAAGCTGCTAGGAATATTCTAACGGGCCTTGGAAGAAAAGTACCCTAAATAACGAAGTTAGCTTTTACAAAAAAAATAACATATTAATTTTAAAACCGAGTTAAAGTAAAATTAAGTAAATAAAAAAATAAAAGTAAAAAAAGTAAAATTGCTTAATGCCGATGGCATTAAGTCTGTACATTTATGTGCTTGAAGTATTAAATAAATGGGAAACAGTCTTGGGCCAACAAAATCTGAAAGTCTGTCTGAAAAACTGTAAGTACTTATCCTGTGTCTTAATGGCAATAATCGCAAAGAATAATGATTAAGATCATAAATCTCTCTACTACACATGAAATTAAGAAAAAAAAATATTTTAAAACTATGGACGTGAATTATTTTGTAACTGTTCACTGGCTTTTTTGGTAAACGGATTTTCCTAGTTGACTCGACCGTATAATTGTTCACATTACCAGTTTTTACCCCACATACGGGTGAGATACATCTGAACGAACGCCAATTTAGGCCAGCTAGTTTAGTAGGTACTCGTTTGACGTCATCACGTCAACTAATAATAAGGAAATGGTTGCTAATATCCAACTTTTTGCAACCATTATGTTACCTATTAGGTACTATTTATTCATAAACGGTTGAACTAAAATCAAGGATAAGGAAACATAAATTTTCCAGGAAAAATGTATGTTTCCTTATGATTAAATAATTTACTAAACGATGTAAACGATACAGGTATCGTTAGTAAATCATTTGCAGGGATCGTGCTTTCTTTTCCATATTGATAGCATTATCCTGTTTGCAATTTAGTTTGTTAGGAAAAATAACTTTAAAACCCAAATATAAGTCCGGTTTGCGTTACAACTTCAAACTTTTTGATGACTTCTTTAAATTAACTAGTCATTCTGAAACTAACTTAATTTACACGTGCATAAAGTCGATATTTCAATTAGTGCAAATAAAATCAATTTGGAAACAAGGATTTGAATAATATGAGGAATAGATGTCCCCGGCTTTTGAATACTGTATCATCAGTTCGACAAAAAAGCACAAAGTCATTCTTACCCAACTGTACTAACACACATTTTCCCATTACAGGTCGCAGTAAAAACCCTAAGAGAAGGCACAATGTCTACACAAGCCTTCCTGCAAGAGGCGGCCATCATGAAAAAGTTCCGCCACAAGCGATTAGTGGCGTTATACGCCGTCTGTTCAACACAAGAACCCGTCTACATCGTCCAAGAGTACATGAGCAAAGGCTCACTACTCGAGTTCCTCAGAAATGGAGAGGGCAAGTTCCTTCAGTTTGAGGACCTAGTGTACGTCGCCGCACAAGTCGCGTCCGGCATGGAATACTTAGAATCTAAAATGTTGATACATAGAGACTTAGCCGCTAGGAACGTTTTAATAGGTGAAAATAACGTAGCAAAAATATGTGACTTTGGACTCGCTAGGGTGATCGAAGACAACGAGTATTGTCCTAAACAAGGCTCCCGCTTCCCCGTGAAATGGACGGCGCCAGAAGCTATCATTTATGGGAGATTCTCCATCAAAAGTGACGTTTGGTCGTACGGTATTCTGCTAATGGAACTGTTCACGTACGGACAGATACCGTACCCAGGCTTACACGGCAAGGACGTCATCGAACAAGTGGAACGGGGATACAGAATGCCTAAACCAGTCGGCCATTACCTCCCCGACGATATCTATAGACTGATGCTTCAATGCTGGGACGCCATTCCTGAAAAACGGCCCACGTTCGAATTCCTAAACCACTACTTCGAATCGTTCACAGTGACCAGTGAGATACCGTACAGAGAAGTGCAAGACTAGTGCTGTGATATAGTGAAATAATAACTTTGTATGTGCAGCGTGTGAGACGATGTGTAGGGTCCTCTTAGCAAATATTGGAATTATAATTCGTGTGTGGATCACGTACGACGAACGTTCCAATACCGTATCCACACACACTTATAAAACCACCTTTTAGTATTTTTATACTCAAAGCATTATTGAACTAAAACAATACAGGAATGTGTGAGCTTCTTTTTAATTGGTCGACGGCTTTTCTATTCTGTTTTGTGAGTCAAAATTGGTATCGAAATACTTAGCCTAAGTCAATGAGAAAACACAGAAACTGATGTACGATTAAGTCCACTAAAATAAACTTAAGTATATATAGTATTGAGCAAATTTCACTTTCAATATTATTTATGTAGCTTTTAAGCACTGGTAGTGTTGTTTTGCATTTTGTACAAACTAAATTGTTCACTATGGCATAAGCAATAAGGTTTAAAACGAAATGTAACACGATATTTTCATATTCTAAAATGATATGTGATATTTTTTTATCACTTAAGGCCCGACACTGGAGTAAGTTTAAGATCTCAGAGTCCTACGCTTCACTCGTGCTTTGTAATTCTAAAATCATGCACAATTCCACATTTTGACTTATTTTGCGTACAAATTGTAACTGCCCTTGGAAATGACAAACGAACAGGGGCCGTATTCTCTATGACACAATGGACAAAACCGCGCGAAATGAACGCGAGGAGACGTGGTTTCGAAGTAAGGAATCATTCAGTGGTCATAGTAAATTAGGGCCCAGAACTTGGGGCTTAAAAAGGCCACTTTGACAGAATCATAATATGGCGAAGACAGTCCGTGTTTTTCTTTTTTTTCGCTGCACTACGTAGGTATAATCAAAGAGATTGTGATTGGATTTGGATTAGATTGATTGGTATTTTAGCACAGATAAAAAAAATACTGAAAAATCCTTCACCAATGGGATTTGATACGATTAACTTAACAGTTAACTGTCCATTTTGATTCGTAATGTTATTCTTTTATGAATCAGCCAAAGTGGCCTTTTTAGGCCCCCTGATCAATCTTCGAGGCTCCTTTGCAATATCATGTAAAATATTATATAGAAAAACCATATAAATTAATTGCCCCTTTTAGTTTTCATGTAGCTCCTTCAATCAAAATTGTCTAGTAAGTACTTCATTGTGATAAACTGTGCTCAACAAGTCCGTACAACTCTTGCAAAGGGGCCAACTACCCTGCCTGTATAAAGACAAATAATACTAGCTTTAGGACCATATACCAAAGAGATAATTGTACATTAAGAGCGAATGATAGATGTAGAGAGAAGCGTATTTAATTTATAGCGTAGTTAGACCTTGTGACCTGTATAATGTTAATTATTTTGACCAATATTCCAATTTTTGACGCATGTATTAAACTCTAAAGAATATTAATTGTTAATTTAATTGGATTCTAATATCGACTGATCATCGATGCGTTGTTTATTCAAGTAACCACAAAATTTAACCTCAAATTCGTTTATTTCTTAGCCTAAAAGTATTAAAATGCTTTAACCACTTAATCGTTTTGTCGTCCTAGAACACGTATAAAGCCAATGAAAATAGTGTCTTTAATAACATTCCAAATATTCAAACACGTTAAATTTGGACACTTTTGTATGAAAACGTTTAGATTTATAAGATTTTGTACATACAATGAAAATAAATGTCATTGATATAAATAATGTATTTTTATTTATTTACAAAATAATACATTTACATTGGAGTTCATGTCATAAATGCATTCGCCAATTAATTCACTTTGTTGTTTAAAAATGTCAAATTGATACAAAACAATATTTTACAATCCAAAAGTATATAAAAGTAGTCATATTCACCATTTCTTTGTACGGGCTGAGCGTTCCAATGTACGCGTACACAGGAACCTACCTCCGTACCTCTGTTAAGGTGAATAGGTAGTTGAGAGAACGCGAAATTCAAATTTTCTTACGTTTTTTGCAATTTGCAGTTTATTTCATTGTCAGATTGTATCTTGATCAAAATATGATTCGCGACAATAACAGGTACATATTTAGAGAATTAGAGTCATTAAAACATCTTTCTAAGTTAGATTTCTACCATTAAAACTTTTCCTTATGAGATTGGTGGTTGGTGGTAGAAATCTAACTTAGAAAGATGTATTAATGATTATAATTCTCTAAATATGTATCTGTTATTGTCGCGAATCATATTTTGATCAAGATACAATCTGACACTGACCTGCAACCGCAAAAAAACGTAAGAAAATTTGAATTTCGCACACGCGTAACCGACTACGCGTACATTGGAACGCTTACTCCGTACAAGGATTGCTTTATCATAATGTTTAACTTTAGTTTATGACGGACCACTTTTCAATGTATAGTATACCTCCTAAACTTTATATTTGAATAAGTTTAAAATATATCCTGGGCTGTGCCCAAAAATGAAGGTAAGCCTAATTTTTTGTGACAGTTTTGAATTCAAACAAAAACCGTTTGTTTGTGTGTGTTCTAATCGTATGCTGCACTGGTTCAACAACCGGTGCAGCACGTCAACGCTGGCTGTCGCTGTAAACCAGGGCTGAGGCTCTGTCTCGCATAGGGTCTTAGCATTATGTTGAGCGACGGCCGTTTTTGCGTGGATGAGACGCATATTTTCCCCAAACTTTATTTTTGTTTCTATTCTTTTTATTCGTCATGTTTACTGCAAATAAACTTATTTTCTTTATTTTCATAAACTTTTGATTGATTTGTTTTTCGAGTTCATGGTATATAATAATATGTAGGTACTATCTACTTAAAATTATTAAATTACTTGGTACTATAAAATTACCTTCTACAATAGATAAGCAGCCAATAATGATAATTTATGTTGTATAATTAAAATCACAATTTCTTTATATAAATGCTTAATTCAAAGATTTACTATTAAAACAATAAGACACTACGACTTTGTCAATAATGTTCAACTTACTAAATAGGTGTAATGGTTCATTTACACGAGCATACCTCCTCGCTTCGAATAGGCGACTATCAGAAGAGGATAAAGAGAAAATTGTTTATTGGGAGCGTCTGTGTTAACAATAAATTATAGGCATTTTAAGTTTTGTAGCCATATGGCAAAAGCGTCAGAGTTGCCCGCGAAATTCAATGATATGATAAATTTTTGATTAAAAATAATTATAATAAAAAATCATCAATACAACTCTCTAAGTGCATATTACCCTATTGAATGACTATTTCATGAAATCATGACATTTGAGCCCAATTCTAACTCAAGGAGTTGTATTGCTGAATCTAATGATTATAATTCTATACAGAAATATTTGATGCGGCCGGGAATTATATTTAGACCAACAAACAACCTTACTGATCTGCAAATTCGTCTGCGAACTCGTCCTAAGTTCGTAGGCGAGTTACGCCTTCGAGACGGGAAAGAGAGTTCTCTCGTGTAAATGAGCCTTTACGGAGTGACGATTGCTTCTACTATACAGTAAATGTCTTATGTGGAATTTCACTATTTCAACTCTAAGGCCTACGCCACACTTGACGGAAATTCCGACGAAGAATCGGTCGGTGCGCGGACGACGGAACAGACGCAGAGGGCGAGCGGTCCGTGACGGAGCGACCGATCTTCCGCGTAGTGTGCCCGTTATTAGTCATTTATACGTGTCGGAGACATCATTAGTACTGGAGCTGACTTGACAACGAGGCGGAAGCAGTGTGACGACGACTTTTTGGAACGCCAGCGCCATCTGGTGGCGCTTGCGTCTTGGACATTGGACATCGTACGAACAACGTGTGCTCAGAAACTGTCCCGCGTTCCGCATCTGGTTGTGTCGTGTACCTAGTGTGTAATTTGCTAGCGTGATTAAATTGTTTGTGAAATTATGATCTGATTTGAACTGCAAACTGTTTTTCTATTGCGCAATAACCAACACATACCCACTGTACACGCCCACACATAGTTTAAATATGGCTGACACACGACAACGAGACACACTATACCTTCCCCGTCATATGCAATGACATGTATTATTGGCGTTCCGACGCGAAAGATCCGCGACGGAATTTCCGTCAAGTGTGGCGTAGGCCTAAGGCAGTCGACTTCATTTTCTCGCTCCTGCCCTTAACCACTTGTCCAAACTTGTTGAACTCTTTGTGCGCTTAGCAACAAAGGACTAGTACTCTCTTGCAGGAACATGTTTTAGGGTTGAATTTTCAATAGGCAGATAAAAATTTGTCTAAAGAATAAAATAAAATATGACCGTTTGGTATATTATTTTAAACTAGCTTTTTCTCGCGGCTTCGCCCGCGTTCAAAACGTTATAAACTCTCTGTATGCCAAATTTCATTGAAAACCGTTCAGCCGTTTTTGCGTGAACAAAAATACAAACTGTTAACATTTATAATATTAGTAGGATATTCGGATACAAAAGCTATCAAACCTCAATAGTCATTGCATTGCCCACAAAAAAAGTTATCTGACTATTAAAAAATCAGCCCTTAATGTGTTTTACGCTTGTCCCGAAATCCTGCATACTTAGACCAGCGAAATTACGCGTAGCAAAATGTCGGGTTTCGCTCAATCGCAGAAAGTTAAATAATATGTTTTGTTTAATTATTTGATGTTCCCCACACACACAATAAAATAATAATAATACTTAATAAAATATTTCGGAATGTTTATTCCGAATTTCGATGTTCTGATTTTCAAAAGTCCGAATTTCATAATGCCTAAGAATTATAATGTCTATTATTAATAAAAATCACGACATTCCGATTTTTAATACTCCGAATTATTTCCGAATCATCTTTTCTTCTTTCGCTATTATATATTTACGTTACCGTTACCGCACCCAAACTCAACGAACGCAATAGGCGACGTAGGACGCGAGAGCGAGCGAAGGGCACCCCGAGGTTAAGTTTGGTTAGGTTACTTTAAACCCTTTACACAGAAATAGGGGCTCCGCAAAGCGGGCCTCCGTCGACATAGGATGCAAGAGCAAACGAATGACAATACAAACCC
This sequence comes from Mesoligia furuncula, assembly GCA_916614155.1. Lineage (NCBI taxonomy): Eukaryota > Metazoa > Arthropoda > Insecta > Lepidoptera > Noctuidae > Mesoligia > Mesoligia furuncula. The sequence goes on from OU744808.1 coordinate 9,183,323, forward strand.
TTACCGTGCATCGAAGTCAAGTAGTATCGCAATGAAAATTATTCGCGGTAACGTGCACCGAAGTAGTATCGCAGTGAAGATTTATCGCGGTAACGTGCATCGAAGTGTAGTGGCGTCGCATTGACGGTCTTTCGCAGTAACGTGAATCGCAATTTTGTATTTTGTTTGTAGCACCGTATTGGCATTTATCGATATTTTGTGCGTCGAAATTCCGTATGCTACTCGTATATTTGTCTTTCTATTCAGTTTTACAAGGCGTTATTATTCGGAATTCTAATTAATCGGAATTGTTATTTTTGATGTTTCGAATTATCATTATTTCGGACTTTTTAGGGTTCCGTAGCCAAATAGCAAAAACGGAATCCTTATACAGGAAAAGTTTTTAACCAGTGCGCAAATTTTGACATAATAAACTTGAATATATTTTAATAAACACGTATTTTTTGTTTTGATATGTTTCAATAGTAAAAAATTAAGTTAACGCTTACGAGACTTGTTTACTCAGAAATTTATTTTATGGACGTCGCTTGCCAGTCCGTCGACCGGTCGCCCGATTCACGCCGCGCGTCGACCGGTCGCCTGACGCGCCAGCTGCTATCAGAAGTACTCACGCGCGCGCGCTCGCTCTAACGACGGCGGATTATTGACCCCAGTTTAGCGCTACAATTTTTTAAGTTTAGACTGTGTAAAGTTATTTGTAAACGTAATTTTTCGTAAATTCCAATTTATCCTTCATACTTTCATGGGCTTAGGACCATCAAAATGCAGAAAATAAATCATAATAAGTAAGAAAGTAATACGTTTTAGTCCATTATAATAAAACATTTAGGTATGATAGGTACTTAGACATGATACAATTTGCGTCAATGTCTAATCAAAGAGAACCTAAGACACTAAGATTGTTTATAATTTCTTCTTACCTCTACATTTTATTAATCACAATAATTTTAGGTATTGTTCGAAGTGACCTCCTCCATTTTCAAGGCATAAACGTGCACGTTTAAATAAGTAAGCATTTAGTTTGTTTAGGACACTAACACCACTTTTCATACATCTTGGTTTGCTGCTAAAATTGTCCTCTCATTAGGGACCGTGGGATTGAGGATCCTTTGGGCTCGCATACGAGGTACGCTCTCCCTTTCGAATCTTCTTCGTGCTGCTCGTAAATTTTCATTCCTTAACAAATACACTCGCACCATTTCATAATACTCGCGGTGAGTAAAATGAGACATTGTCACTACGCTAGTCTAGTACGCGGCACGCGCGCAGGGACGGCAAAGGGACATCCGACCTCCGCTTCCGCAAGTGACGTACTGCATGTGCATGCGTTTTGTTTATCAAACGCCGGCGCCGCGCCGCATGCCCCCGCACTCCCGCCCCGTCTCGTGCGCTAGGCGTCCAGCGGCCGGCGGGCGGCCTTCGCGTTTTCATTCATGCTCATTCATAGTATTACTATTAAATTATATCCATGTCTTGCTTATTTCAAATTGGGACAAAGTGGAAAAATGAAAAAAAAAAAGTCATAAACTAAAAATGAAAATGTGTTCTATTGCTTACACTGAGCCACCAAAAAAAATTTGCGCACTGGTTAAAAACTTTTCCTGTAGATTCGTCATGTCTGTCTGTCTGTCCGTCTGTCTGTCTGTCTGTCCGTCCGTATGTCACAGCCACTTTTCTCCGAAACTATAAGAACTACTTATACTGTTGAAACTTGGTAAGTAGATGTATTCTGTGAACCGCATTAAGATTTTCACACAAAAATAGAAAAACAACAATAAATTTTAGGGTTCCCCTTAGAACCGAAACTCAAATTTTTTTTTCATCAAACCCATACGTGTGGGGTATCTATGGGTAGGTCTTCAAAAATGATATTGAGGTTTCTAATATCATTTATTTCTAAACTGAATAGTTTGCGCGAGAGACACTTCCAAAGTGGTAAATTGTTTCCCGCCCCCCCCCCCCCCCCCTGTAACTTCTAAAATAAGAGAATGATAAACTAAAAAAATATATGATGTACATTACCATGTAAACTTCCACCGAAAATTGGTTTGAACGAGATTTAGTAAGTAGTTTTTTTTTAATACGTCATAAATCGTAAACCACAATTTACCATTCATTCTATCAACTCAAAAATAAAAAAAAACATTTAATTTCATAAACATAAACCTTATGCATAAACCCGGATGTTACGGAACCCTCGGTGCGCGAGTCCGACTCGCTCTTGCCCCGTTTTTATTATTCGATCTATTGAAACTCGGTATTTTGAGAATAGTAATTGTAAACGTTAGGAATATTGAATTTTCGGAATTATAAAAAGATATATAGGATGAATGATAAATCAGAGTTGTTTTATTATGAATTTTGAACCATTCGGAATTTGAAAATCGGTAACATGAAATTCCTATTTGTGACTGTCAGAATAAAGTTTTTCGTATTTGTGTAGTGTACCCGTGTGGGTGCCATATCTAGGGCAAAAAACATCCCAAGATATTCCACATTTGCGACCATGGCTAAATACTTATAAAGGTAATTAAATTAACTATTTTACTATTAAACCGTATCAGAATACATCTTGCTCTTAATTCTGAGATATCGGTACTCCGACTGGTATAAGCTCTGCATGTAATGCCAACAAGTCAGGACTCCTATGGGGACGTAGTTCGGATGCTTCTTGCTGTAATGGTTCAGATATATGGCTAAAACGACCAGCATACCTGACCATACGTATCTGAAAAAAAGAGATTAATGTTAACATTATTACAATTGTCGGCACGGATCTTGAGCGCTGACCTTCACCTGCGCAAAAGTGAGTTATTGGGTCCCTTTGGTGGGATGAAGTGAGGCGCGGGAGCGGGGTATATATATTGTCATACAGTGGTTATGATAATAATAATATTATTATTATATAATATTATGTTTTATTTTGCCATAAGTGTACGATGCGCAAAGCGATTCCCACTCTACCGTCGAGCGCTCAAGATCCGTGCCGGTAACTATATCTGCCTAGCTTTTATCCCAACTGTGTATAGTGGGGTCGGCTTCCAGGCTATGCAGTCAGATGCAGCTGAAAACCAGTACTTTACATGGAGCTACTGCCTATCTGACCTTTACACACAACCCAGTTACTGGTTAACACGATACTCCTTGGTAAGACTGGTAATCAGACTTCGGGCTTCTGACGACGACATAATGACTGTCAATGATCTACAAATAACAACCGGGACCAACGGCTTAACGTACTTTCCGAGACACGGAGGGATCTCGATGGATTGGGGTTGTTTTTATCTAGTCACGAGCCCCTTTAATAAATATATGTAAATGTAAACATGTTTTCTTTGTTTAGTTTGGACTATTTTACTTCTGGGCAAAGGGATTTTTTTTCGAATTTTTGCAACTATGTAGTTCTATAAAGGCAGCCATGGTCAGAGACCCATACACCTCCCATCCCTTAACAGATACAGAGTGCTGCAGTCTTCAAAACTATGCCGATTTGTAAATAATGGGTCAATAGGCGAAAGTATATAAAAAATAATCCATATTTTTGTATACATCTGTTTTTATCGCTATCTGTACGTTAACTTCAAGACTTGCGGCAGTCGCGGCATTTTTTTACTACTTATCTAGTACCTACTAATACCATCTGACTAAATATGACTGAATTTTATTATTGTATATTGTTTATTACTATTCATTGTACTTCCTAACGGCATCTAAGATACTAATTTTTCAGATTTTTTTTTAAATTTATGTTCACAAACTCAACAGCAAACCAACATTGTGTTGTACCCAGACAGAGTTCATGTACAGACGGCAGCACATCAAGCTACTACAATCTGTCAAATTTCTTTAATAGATTTTCAACTTTATCACTAAAGCATAAGGTTCAAAGTTGATTGGGTAAATTGTAACTTGGTGTGCTGGCGTCTGTACAAAAACCGACAGTAATCTATTGTAAAATGTATGTTGTGCACGAGATAAATAAATCAGGAAGTATTTAGAACGAGATCACCAAAAATATAGTTTTTGGTGATCTCGTTGGGCCGTTTCGAACCGAGTCGTCGGGTCATAAACTTCAGTAACAAAACAATCGCTACATCACTAGCGCGCTCCGTAAGCCAAAGATGACAAAAAATATTTATGACTCGACGACTCAGTTCAAAACGACCTAACTATATACTATGTGTCTCGTGTCGGCTCTTTCCCACTTTGTATGACCGTGCCTGCCAACAACTTTGGCATTATATTATTATTATTAAAAGCCTGTGTCGTCACTGCAGGGCAAAGGTCTCCCTACTCTCTTCCCACTTCTCTCTGTTTAAAACTGCTAAGGAGTTCGTGTTGAAGGAGCCTAGCTCATACCGCCATCTCCGTCTGGGCCTGACGCGATGTAGCTTGCCATTAAGAAGGGCCCACTGGGTCGTAAGTTTGGCCCAGTGGTCGTCTAACATGCGGCATTTACTATAAATACTTACTGGAAAACAAAAGGTTTGTTGAATATCAAGAACGATATGATGATGGACAGCGCTTTCCTGAACGTAGTAACTGTGACTGCGACGGTGGCGCCACAAATGCGAACTAGGGTGAGCACTGCTTGTAAACCCATGTATCCGCTCAGGCTTAAGAAGAAGATTTTTGAGTACATTGAGACTGGATTCTGGAAATGAAGATAGTTCTGTTAGAGTTTTGTACTTGAAATACAAAAATTTATCTGTGGACTATCTACAGGATTTTTAATCAATCAATCTCCAATTTTTTCGTACATTATCATATTCCCATATACAGGTGTCACTGACTCTGGCAGAGCCACCATCAGGTATTTTAATTTTAATAACACAAAAAATTTGTCGCTAATTAGTCAAAATTTGTCGCCAAATATCAGAATTTGTCGGTCACTGGTTCAAAAGATATAGGGGTTTATAGGTGGCCACATTTATATCTCAAAAACTAGGGCACCTAGCGAAGATCTGTTTTCTCCCATATTTTGTCGCCAATTAGTCGGAATCAGTCGCCAAGTCACAGATTTAATCGGGTCTTAGTTTAGGAGATATAATGAGTTGTATGGTGGTGTTGTGGAGTCTGTGTGGTGCCGGACTTAAAGAATACCACCACCCCTTACTTCCCGTGGGTGTCGTAAAAGGCGACTAAGGATCGTACCGGAGAATGGGCAGCAGCGTTCTCTATGTATTCCACCACCATACCATACTGCGATCGCCAACCCGCCTGCCAAGCGTGGCGATTATGGCAAACCCTCCCAAAATTGGGGGAGGCCTGTGTCCAGCAGTGGACGTCTATCGGCTGAAACGACGAATGAGTTGTATTAGTAAGGTATAGACCAAGAGCTAGATCGAAGAGTTTTTTCTTGAACTCTTCGATCTATAAATGATAAATGATTTATTTCTGTAAGTAGGTTTTTACAAACACTTTTACACGTCATTATATTTTTTAAACTAGATGTGGTCGGCGTTTCCTATCTGACTACTCTGAGAAGAAAGGCCGAAACAAACTCAGAGGTCACAGTCTCTTTTAAAGTCCAGACAAAATCTTGGTCAGATCGTGTGAAGACCATGTAGATTGATGTCTGAAATGGTCTTTTGAGGAAAGAACCACACAGATTGAGCGGACCTGTCCAATCAGTGCACGCATTTGTCAAAAATCGTGCAGCTCAACTCAGAAATTGAGGAGCTCAACGATTCGACGAACAATAGCAAAGAAAGGACATTTGGGTAGGCCGCGTAAATTACTCAAACTGCCAGATCATGATTAAAACTAAGAAGGAAAACAGAAAAAAAATGACCCACATAGTCCTCACATTCACAATAATTAAATGAAAAATTAAAAAAAAAAATACTTTACAAAGTCATTCATGTCATTGTCTAAATAAAATTCATCAATGTCAATGTGTATATAAAAAATCCGTACATAATCTTTGAGGACCATGTAGATTAGTGTCTGATCTAGCTCTTGGACTATACCTACACCTATAAACCCTTATATCTTTTGAACCAGTGACCGACAAATTCTGATATTTAGGTATACGTAGTTTTTTCAGGCCCTGACAAGGTGTAAGCTTCTTTCGGTTCGGCAGTTCGGCGGACTTCGGCGGAGTTTTACGAGTTACGAGTACGACACACGTTAATTTCGTTGAGAAAAAAATTTAAAGTGGGCAAAGTCGCTAGTGGAACTGATTGCTCATGTGATGGCGGACCGAACATACCTTGGTATCATCAATCATCACTCATGGACGAACTTTTCATGCATACAAAATGCACAATAGTTATAAAACCTTATCGGTGCATGTTGGTTATAATTATAATCCATAAAATCTTTTAATTACCTAAGTATGGGTAAAAACATGGATTAAACGTACACGTAGGTACTAAAAAAAGAGTCTTAAGGTGAATGCGCAGTTGTAGCCCGCGAAATTAAATTTTTCTTACGTTTTTTACAATTTTTAGATCAGTGTCACGTTGTATCTTGATCAAAATATGATAAGAACAAATATCTTATGGAAAAGTGCGGAACAAATCTATTAAAGACTATACTGTAAATACATAAGTATCTGTTATAGTCGCGAATCGTGTTATTTTTATCAAGATACAACCTGACACTGACCTGCAAATTGCAAAAAACGTAAGAAAATTTTAATTTCGCGGACTACAACTGCGCAAAACCGTTTAAAGGGTTATTAAATTTTTATTTTACTGTGTCATCGCTATTTACAAGTAGTCGATTTAACGTAGGTCTAGAAAAGTACCTATGAACAAACTTTTCTGTAACACACATTCTGGAGTAAAATTGCCCATTTTAACACCCTATTAGATTGAAGAGGTATATCTCTTTAATGATACATGGGGTGTTTCAGACTGAACACAGAACACACAGTTACTATTATTCTGACAAGTATATTAGTTATTCTGAGTGACTTGAGCTACAGGCAGAACCAAAAACACTACCTGACTCCTGTGTGTTGTCCTTTTTTTTTTTTCGGGTGGGATATCATCAAATGACCCGCTGTGGGTGGAGCGGACGGGAGTGTCAGACTCTTACTCACTAAAACCCATTCATCTCTAAGTTCCGGGCCAGCGGTAACCCTTTCGGACAATCCCGCTGACCCGGCAGGCTTCGGCCCTAAGGGGTCCCTTCCTCGATGCTGACATCTCGTGTGGGACACGTACGCGCCGTCCGGCACGGGCCTGGTCCTGATCGGACGGTGAGCTACCCATTACTCTCCGTCCGCAGGCCCACGCCTACGGTGGCCGGCAGTCGGGTGTCGTGTGTGTTGTGTCCTCACATAGTTCTTTTTGACGCTACTAATAAATCCAAACTCACCTGCAAACAATAATCGAAGCCTTCAGTCATGGCGCCGCTGAACCCAGTAATAACCCCCAGGTAAATGCACCCGATGGCATAGGAGTAGAAGACGACCTCGTTGTTCGACGCGTTGTGCTGCTTCATCGCTTTCTCTTGAACGTTGCCGATAATAGCGTCGCAGAGCAACGCTAGAGATATCACGACTATGCCTACGAAGTTGAACTTTGGTGAGGTGTTTGAATCCGCTGAAACATAATACTTAATATTATAAATTCGAAAGTAACTCTCTGTCTGTCTGTCTGTATGTTACCTTTTCACGCCTAAACCACTGAACAGATATCGATAAAATTTGGCAGAGAGACAGATTGCATTCCAGGGAAGGACATTTTTTTTTTCCCACTGCTGGGCAAAGGCCTCCCCTTTTTCCTTCCAAACCTCCCCGTCTTGTGCGATCTCTGGCCATGTTGGCCCTGCAAATTATATTAGTTCGTCACGCCACCTTCGCCATGGTCTACCTTGACGGCGATGTCCTGTCTCAGGCGTCCAGTGAGTGACGATCTTTGCCCATCTCTCCGGGTGCATTCGTAAGACGTGTCCGGCCCAGTCCCACTTCAGCCTGGCTGTTTTTTCTCCAACATCCGCTACTTGAGTTATAGAGCGCAGCGTGGTGTTTCTAACTCGATCGGGGAAGGACATAGGATAGTTTTTATCGACATACCACGCGGGTGGAAGCTAGTACTTAATATTATAAATTCAAAAGTAACTCTGTCTGTCTGTATGTTACCTTTTCACGCCTAAACCACTGACGGATTTCGATAAAATTTGGCATAGAGATAGATTGCATTCCGGGGAAGGACATAGGATAGATTTTGTCGACATACCTCGCGGGTGAAGCCGCGGGCAGAAGCTAGTACTTAATATTATAAATTCGAAAGTAACTCTGTCTGTCTGTATGTTACCTTTTCACATGCACCTAAACCACTGAACGGATTTCGATAAAATTTGGCAGAGAGATAGATTGCATCCCGGGGGAGGGCATTTATCGACATACCTCTTAGGCGAAGCCGCGGGCAGAAGCTAGTATTATATATTATAAAAATATCATTGCTGGGACACAGGTCACCTCTCTGTGAGAGGGATATTAAATGACACAACTAATTTATGTCTTCTTCTTCGTGTCGCTGGCACGATCTGTATAAGTATTCAATCTTGTTTTCCCAAAACTTTGCCACTTCCACGGCGTTGTCGGTGGCAGCGCAGAGGTCCCTTTGACTGCATGTTTTGGAACACAGAGAGCAGGATAGGAGGTGGAGCATAGTTTGTGACATAGCTCCACAGTCACACCCTACTGCCATCCCGTCAAGGTAGTCACACTTTACCAGTTTAGTCCTACATCTTCCCACTTGTGTCTGGAGACAGTTCACAGACTTCCAAGTGGACCACGGAAGGTTACACATTGCAGGGAGATGCTCCTTTGGTGGTAGGTAGTGAGTAGGAAGGGGAAGAGTATCCTGCCACAGTTTGCAACGGGCATCGGCCGGGTTTCCTGACAGAGACGCTGTCGATTTTAAGAAACTGTGTCTGCTTTTCAGCCGTTGCATTGGTAGCTAACTAATTTATGTGTAGATTGTTAAACTTCTAGAAGTACTTATACATTAAGCAAATGGTATCTATCAATGGTTTAATGGTTTTGGTCAAATACATTGAACACTTACGCAGTACAATATTGTTCAGTATGATTGAACAGGTAGGTATAACAATCTTAAGCAGCTTTGGTTTTTAATATATTTTTATAAGATATTTAAAAACAACAGGAACAGCTGCCGTCTATACGCGACACTGGCAGAATAGTTGTCATCAGCTCAATTGGCAAATAAAAAAAAAGTCCCCAAACTGGACACAAGAGCACACATTTTTTGGATGCATGTATGCTTACATCAAAAAGCAATAGCCTTTTGATATTGTTGAATTATAAAAACCTGATAAAATCCTTACCCAGAGTGAACATGGTGAGACCAATACACATGACCACAGCAGCCACATAATCCAGGAACCCATACCGCTTGCTCAATATGATAATGCTGCCAATCATTACTGGTATAAGTTTGCAACTCTTGAAGATCAGCTGGGTCGGGTAGTTCAGATAGCTCAGTGCAAGGTTTGAGAGCGACATGGTTCCAAGTGTTAGAGCTGCCAGTAACGCATATGTTCTTAGTGGTACTCTGAAAAAGTGAATGGAATGAAGATTATTTGTCTTATTCTGTGGTCTTCTCCATTTAAAGTTTTCCCACTGTTATTGTCTAGCTTGTGGTGTATTTTACTTGATTGAAATGCAACATACTGACTCAGAAAGTAGATCGATTATCTAAACTAATATTAGAAAGAGAAAAGATTTGATTTTTTTTATTTTTTTTTTGTTATGCTTTCACGCTAGAACGGATTCTGATGAAATTTGGCACATGAGTTGATCATGACGCATGACCCGGATTAGGACATATGATACTTTTTATGCCAATATTCTCACAGGATCAAGATTAGTGCAGATGAAACCGAAGAGTGCAGCTAGTAAACAATAAAAGACCTTGCGAAATATCTTATCGATGCTATAAAAATTATTATTCTTACTTCAAACTAGTACGAAAAACCATACTCACTTCCTTTTTATTGGATTCCTTATCAGGGACTCAAAGTAACTCAATGCCATCGTCATTAAAAATTGAACTAACGTTATGTACAAACTTACAGGTTTCACATCAGACTTAGAAAATATTAATTCTAGAAAATATCCATACGCTAAATAAAATATAAATACGAAGACTGAACAGCAGATAAACTGCGTTAATTCGCTGTACGGAGTTATGTTAAAGCATAGTATGTTAATTTCTGTTTGCTCAGTCCGAAGGACGTTTTTACTGGTACTCGGCACATCTATACGTATTACTGCATCTTTTGGTTGATTCATTGTTATCACAGGTTTTTGAGATGCCATCATTTTAGACTCATCACACTTTTCTGAAAGCTTTCTTGAGTTTTTCTGGAAATAAAAGAATTTCTTTTTAAGACATGCTTTCGTTGAGACACACATGTAGAGGGAGCGGACAACAGACAAAAAACAGACTGGGATGTTTGTTTTCTCATCCATTTTTATGATTTTATATAGTGCAATGATGAGAGAACAAAGATGTTATGGTGCTGACATAATGGATAAAGTCATGATCATGCCATGTCTGTGTCCCGTCTTCTACAAATTTTTTGGCTACAAACCTCTTGGTCATAAACTCAAAAAAGGTTTGTGAATGTGTAACATGAGGTGAGGAAAAACTTATGGTATTATAGGGACAGTATAGACATCTGCAGAACAGTTGGAGGAACCCTATGCCAAAAGGCACACCAAGCTGCGGGCCATACTATTATTTTCTTTTGGCCCAAATACTTTCTGCAAATAAACGATGTACCCAAAGTTTGGAAATAAACGGCTTTATTGTTATAGACATCTTTTCTTTAATATTTCTTATTGCTGAGTGGGTGCACCTGGACTTTATAAACATGTTTGTGATGGCTATAATTACTCACAGTCACATGATGTGTTGAGATATAATTGTTTAATGGTTCCTGCATCATAGTCAAGTCTTAATTTACGGTCACCAATCAAAACCTATGTAAATAAAATGTTGTTTTATTGTTAACTGCCACTTTATCATTGAAGTGTTTGCTACTTTTCATAGAAGCCGTTATCAACACCCACACAATATCGGCTGACATGTACTCTCATTATTATTATGTCTGATGTTCAGTCACTGTGCTGTCAGTGCAGAATGAAGGAGTGTACCGTCCTTTGACATTTATTTCACTTCTGACAGCCGCGACCCAATGCAACCTTAATGTAATGAAAATTAAAGATTACTGTGATTTGGAAGTGATGCAAAACTAGAGGTAAAATAAAAGTGTGAAAGAACTGTTGCTAAATCATACTAGAAGAGCGGCACATATAAAACAGAAATAACAATAAAAAATTATGGAAACGAATGGGAGTGTATACAGCATGTATATTTTATTTATCTCTATGTAATTTTAACCGTAAAAGTTTTTTGACGTGTGTAGTGTGGGCAATAAGACGCGCCGACAATATCCAATTAGACTTCTGTGACAAAAGACCATTCCAGTAAGATTCCAAGTGGTCAAAATAATAGATAATGGACTATGTTCCATCCAATTAAATAAAACAGGCTTCACGTATTTACTAACTAAACCAATACAATTGCTTCTATACATTCAGGTTCCTTTACAAAACAGTCCTATTTATATTTTGTTTACGTACACGCATTTTTCAAGTGCACATCATTTTTCAATGTAACTTTTCTAAGAACTCTGATACACTGTTAGCTGACTGTTTGGTATGGTTCACTATCTGACGATGTAATTGGATAAATAATAGTGCAGGTTTATGCGATCACAGCACGAAATACGCGCTCACATCCACTTGCACATAGTTGTATTAGAAAATTATGATTTAAAGTTTGCGTACGTCACCTTCAAGATTTAATCGACACCTACCGTGCGTGATGGAATTGAGCGAAACCTCAGTTTTATATTCACTACATATTAATTTGAAAGTGTGAATTCAGTGAAATAAAATTGAGAAGTTTCAAGTAACCAATCCTCATAGAACACGACACCGCTCGCGGAACGGCGAAATGTCATCCGTCCGTCTGTCAATTCAGTTCTGTCCACAGAGTACTTTTATGTTCTGTCATGATGTCTAAACATGTGTTGTGAACCGCAGCTGCTGCAAGTAAACTGCACTTTCTGCTTATGTTTTAAAAACAAAATGAAGACTTTAAAAAAAATATAAAAACTGAGAAGCAGTGCAAAATGTGTAAATGTCTGTCTTAGCATTTTGTTTTGTTTTACCTACGTTTATCTACGTTTTTTACAACAAAAAAAAAACTATAATTACTTTTTTTTCTATTGGCAAGACGTGATTTACGCAATCCATTGCCACTAATAAAAATATGAGAGTTTTGGTAGAAATTAAACTTACTGAGTAACTTCTGGGCACGTTTCTGGATGACAGCGATGTGGACGAGTCCTGTCCCACTGGACAGGACTCGTCCTAAAATACAAAAAAACGACTACTAGACTCTGATACCACTGTACCAGAGTCTAGTAGTCGTTTTTTTGTACAATTAGTCATTTAATTTGGTACTTAGTGTAAAGCCTAATGTAAAGGTAGCTGTGTAATGTAATAGAAAAAAAATCTAAACAGAAAATATTTTTAATAGCTGACGACTGAAAGGGAGAAATCGGTTTGTAACTGTTCATCTGATATAATACGTTTTAAGTAAGGGGAATAGTCTGTATCTTGGTGCTCTGGGTAAAAATTGCACATAGATAAAATTTCAATAAATCGCTGCCACATCGATTCCCGGCTATTCTGCAGGTACGCAAGTATACCCTATCTAAACCCGTATTATGTTACATGCTCTGTGCCCGTAGCTCGTACCGATCAATCGGGGAGTGAGACAAGGCGACACCATTCTATCAAAATGATTCACATCAATCTTAGAAGACATCGTCAAAAGTTTAGATTGGGACTATTATTGCGGTATTAACATCAATGTTGCCGACCTCACCTACCTGTCCCACTTAAGATTTGTAGATGGCCTTGTGTTTTTCGCTGAAAACTTCGACGATTTTCAGAAAATGCTTCAACTCCTATAGGATTTTCTTCTTTTAAGGTAGGAATTAGGATGAATATGGCCAAGACGAAGATTATGGCAAACATCTTCAGCAATTCAATAAGACGACCCACTGGCCAAATCCTTCTGTTAGTCGGAAATGAGATGAAAATATGATGTGGCCATATTCTTTCATTTGGCAAAGAGCAAACGGAGATATCGAGAATAACTGAATAATACAGCTTGAATGGGCCGCTTTTAGCAAATTGAACGACATTCTGAAATCAGCCAAAATTCCACAATGTCGGAGTCTTGCCTCTTTAACCAGTGTGTTCTCTTTGGATCTGTATTTTAGTTTTTTGCCAACAACTTCCGAAAATAAAGTGATTTTTCACTTCGTAGTGTTATTTTTTTCGTCCGTCGTCGTAGTGTTGTTGGCTGTTTTTTTTGAAGTGAAAACTTCTTTAGCGGCGTTGTACCTACACTTTTTTGTAATGGGTAAAAAATGTTAAACTCGCGTCAGGACACGTGACCCTGATCGTAAGATGACACGCGTGACCCTGATCGTAAGATGACACGTGACCCTGATCGAAAATTCGTAAGATTCCAAAATATCAAAAATTGAAAACAAGTATACAGGATCAAATTACAGACAGACAGACAGACAGAGACAGACAGTTACAGTTACTTTTACGGTTACTGTTACGGTTACGGTTACAGTTACAGTAACACTTATTTTATTTTTCTTTTTTAACACGTTTTTATTATCTTCCCTTGTACCTACCTACAATAACTAACTAACAAACAATGTAAAAAAAATCTTAGAAGTTAATTTTAACGTAACTACTTACTTTCAATAGGTAATTGTCGTATCAAAATGAAACTGTATCGGATGACAAAACTATAATCTTAGAGCTGATCTGATGATGGAGCCAGGAGGTCGATAGAGGAACTCTTCAGTGGCTACTAGTAAACCCCTCAAGTTTGGGCTCGTTGGATTTGTTTTGAAGAGTTCAATAGATTGGGCTTGGTAATGGGTTAGATAGACCCCCGCCCCCGCCTAGATATCTCTATCTTAATTCTCAAGCTTCTTTATACATGGTTAAATTAAATTGGCTAGTTCAACTCCGCAGACACGATGTATATCAATATTGTTACCCATCGAGTCTGCGGGTGGGTTCACTAAATGGATATCATTCAGGCCGCTAGTTGAGTGACGCCGTTTAGTTAAAAGGCTAGGCAGTTAACTGAAAGGTTAATTAAGCTAGTTGGCGGCTACATATACATGATAAAACTGGAGAAAAAAGTTTTTCTCTACTCATAATTCAAGTAAGAAAATTAAGAGCGGTCGTTGACCTCAAAAAGCAATAAAATCGTTTTATTTTTTGTCGTGTTTTGTATCGAAACTCATCGCGTCTGTGGAGTTTTGCTAGTTAATTTAATCAATTTAGCCGTCTATAAATTGACACAGTTAGACCTCTTTCTGTATGCGTGGACAAAATAGAACCTATCCCATTGGTGGCGACATGCAAAAATTATCGAGCTTACTTTGTTCTTGCATCCTACATTCTCTTAATTGTTAAGCTTGTCTGCATAAGTCGAAAAAGTCCTACAAGTATTCCTTGTAACATATCCGAGGTGGAGTGCAAAAATGATCAAGCTTGATTCGTGGAGCTGAAGATGCACCCCCTGTAAATAAACTTCCCGGTGCCTACGATACTGTGTTAGTTATTAAAAAAAAAAACAAATTCAAAATCAAGACTTTCCAACTGTCACTGAAATGTACTTAACATTTTTTTGAAATTTCTAGATGTATCGATCTAAATACTACATTTGCACTCGGATTCTGTATGTGTGTGTCTCAAATTTTAGTCGATAAAGCTACATTCATTGTTATTAAGTTTTCAATAGTTATAGTGTAATTTAATTAGGTTTCTCGTGATATTTATATCATGCCTTAAATATTTGCTTATTTAATAAGTGTTAGGAAGTAAGTTTTGATGTAAAAATGGTTTAAAATAAAACGAATAAACTTGGAATCAGAAAGCTATTTGACGGCCTCGTTAAGATAGAGTTTCACTGTACATAAGCTGTTATTGCTTTTCATAAATTTTATACGTAGTTTTAAAAGTAGCGCACGTGCTTTCTGAAGCTCTATGAAGACTTCTTATTCGTATTATTATTTTTGCATCAAGAAAAACTCTTCATTTTGCTGCTGTTGAACATAGCCATCCTCCGTTCATTATGAAACAGGGTTTCTATATTATGTGCAGGATGTCAGCGCCGCCTAGACTTTAAGGAGAGATCTACCCTCACATTAGGATAATAAAATTATTCTAGATAGGTCTACCCCCTCCTCTTTCAACGCTGTAAGTAATTGTGTTACAAACTTACAATAGCAATGAAATACCCTTCATTTGTTCAACAAAACTCATTGCGATAATTACGTTGTCCAGCAGACAAATTCAAACATAATAATATTATGAAGAAATCAACAACATCGATATAAATCATCAAAAATTTAATAATCCTAATCGAAGTAAACGGCTTTTCCACATGTATTTACATTTAAATAATTAGTCTAACTATTTACATTCTCTTGAATAATTGATGAACAGTACCTATTTATTGATCACTACCTAATTGCATTCTAATTAGAAACCTGTATAAAAGTATTCTTACCATCCATATCCGGCTTGTTTCCCTGCACAGCTGTCACTATCACTAACCGTCCTTGGTAGATTTTTTATAAACATAGTTCTGGCCACACTTAATTGCTGTGGCTGTCTGGTTGTCAAACAAAGAGAAAATACCTATTTTTCCTATAAATCTATTGTATTTTGTGCTGTCTATTATTTTTACGCGTCAAGGTGTGTATTTACGATAATATCGTCCAACTGTTAGTGTTGTGTGACGCTCATACATGTCCTAATCATGTGATAACTTTCGCAGATCGCATAATCAACCAGGCAAACTGGATTGAAGAAAATGATGGATTCGGACTCGTCCGGCGCGGACTTCTGCCGGTTCTGTCGCTCGGAGGCTTCGTCTGACAGACCACTGTTCCATCCGTGTATCTGCACGGGATCAATAAAATGGATCCACCAGGAGTGTTTAGTGCAGTGGATGCGATACTCCAGGAAGGAGATTTGCGAGTTGTGTGGTCACCGGTTTTCGTTTATGCCGATATATTCGCCGGACATGCCGCGCCGGCTGCCTATCCGCGACGTGGTGGGCGGGTTGGTGACCTCCGTGGCGTCCGCCGTTAAAGACTGGCTGCACTACACACTGGTGGCGCTCGCCTGGCTTGGTATCGTGCCACTCACTGCCTGCAGAACCTACCGCTGCCTGTTTTCGGGTTCTCTGGACCCAGTGATTTCATTACCATTCGACATAGTGTCAGCAGAAAACCTTGCTAAAGATGTCTTCTCTGGTTGTTTTGTTGTTACCTGTACACTGTTCTCCTTCATTGGTCTGGTGTGGCTGAGAGAGCAAATCATGCATGGTGGAGGTCCCGACTGGATGGAAAGAGAGAACCTGCCAGCTCCTCCCCCTGAAGATCTGCCCCTACAGGATAATAATAATGATCGTGTGAACAATGGGGCGGGAGATGGAGAAGTTGGGCTAAGAGATGAAGTAAACGCTGAAGTTGGTGAAGACCCTTTGGTTGGGGATGAAGCCAACTGGAACCCAATGGAATGGGACCGTGCTGCTGCTGAAGAGCTGACATGGGCCCGGCTGCTTGGCTTGGATGGTTCAATGGTGTTTCTGGAACATGTTTTCTGGGTTGTGTCCCTGAATACATTGTTTATAGTGGTGTTTGCATTCTGTCCGTATCATATTGGAAGGCTGGGGGCTGCTATGGCAGGGTTCTCAGCAGAGGGTCCATTTGCGGGGCCCCTGACTGCTCTGGCTGGGTACGTGTTGGTCGGGGCAATTTTGGCAGTGTTACACGGCATGGCCTCTCTGCTACGTCTGCGAAGTGCTAAGAAGGCATTAGGATTCTGTTATGTGGTTGTGAAGGTGGCCCTGCTGTCTGTTGTTGAGGTGAGTTCAATTATTTTGTATTCTTAAACCCTAATTTATTTGTAAGTATTAAATTAGAAAACAGTAAAATTTATGACAGAGTTTTGGGTTTTCCCAAATCGGGATTTGAGTTTTCCCAATAAATCACTATTATTAGATTGTTACTGGTGGTAGCCAGATTGGTACCATAGGAAATGAACTTGCAATTTACATACTGGCATTACTCTACAACAATATTAGCAGAAAGTATTTACCAATATAAACAGCTGCTGTCCTTCTTGGTTATTTAAATTTTATTCCTAAAACTAGCTACAAAGTATATTTAACTCAAAATTTGAATAGCATGACCTTTGGCAGCAACTGTGAAGAATTTGCCCGTGTTAAATATATGTTTTAAATGAATGTATCAAAAAATCTCTGAGCTTGTTAAATATTCATTTCAAAAAAATAACATTTAAGAAGCATTGTATAAACGCTAAAGAGTGTTGAGGTTTTAAATAATTTTTTCAACAAATAAAATAAATAAAAACTTAATTTCAGTTCAGACAAACACGGTAAAATTTTAACAAAAAAACTAGCACAGATCTATGTTCTATGGTTTGGTTTCCGCACATAGTCCTTCATGGCCTAGGGCCGCTATGGCCCATGCACATTGGTCCACCCAATGTGTGTGGGCCATGGTGGCTGTCGGTGGTTATTCCAACTAGTACAGATTATAATATGCTTAAGGAGCCTTAGGTACTAGATTTTTCCAATTTCCTTGGACCCCACACTAGGATTCCCTGTGTTGTGGGGTCCAGTCTCTGCTGCCTAAGTAATGCAAATTTATATGTTCATTTACTTAGGTCAAGTAAGTGGCAGTTAAATAAAGCTGATTAAAAATTAGCAGTTTCAACTTTTTGTTACATACCTATTTATTTATCTTAAATCCAAATTCAACATTCTAATAGAAAACTAAACTATATTCTAGGTCTGTTTACAAAAACAAATGAAATGTTTAATGTAATTTGGTCCATTCACCGCATTGGAATTGGGTTGATTGTGACCGTAGGTTTTTAATCAGTGGTCATTAACCCTACTAATAGGACATTGGCACACTTAATTACACTCATACATACACACACCCGTGCATGCATGTTGCAAACATTTTTTAACCAACTTCAAAAAAGGAGGTTCTGTATTCGACCTGTCTATGTATACAGTATGTATGTATATTTGTGTGTCTGTGATTTTCTCAAAAACTAATGAACCAAGTTTGGTCAATAACGTGATCTACATACTTTCTAGAACGTTTTAGTATATAACACATTAGGTAAATATTCTTATCTATGAAGTTATATGCATAAATGTACTGCATCTCCGGAATTTATATGCAAATTTTGATGATTCTTCGAGTCAGTTTCTTAGATTTTTCTATGCACCTTAGCTTGGCACCGCTTGGCTGCAATTGTATATCTATGTATTGTTTTTAATGGATAAGGTATGCCTCAGGGGTGGTCCCATATAAATTTGATTAACTTTGCTGGGGTAGTTTTTGAGTTAGCTTCAATAATACGATTTTTACCACTTAGTTTATACAGGGTTATTGGTAAAGCATTAACAACCTCTTAAGAGGTCATTGTACTCATCATTATGAACAACTTTTACTATGGGACCAAACCTAAAATCGTGAAAAAAAAATCAGCTGTTTCCTAAATTTTAAAGCTGATTTTTTTTCGCGATTTCAGGTTTGGTCCCATAGTAAAAGTTGTTCATAATGATGAGTACAATGACGTCTTAAAAGGTTGTTAACGTTTTACCAATAACCCTGTATTAATGTTTTAACTGATATTTACATAGCAAGTAGTGTACCAGGTAGTGGTACCTGAGTGCCAAATAAACCCATTTAGACCCTTAAGGGTTGAAGAGGTAACAGACAGACAGAGTTACTTTTCGAATTTACAATATCAAGTATGGACTAGAATATTACCTAGTATGGAATGTGTGGTAGATGATAAATGGCTAGAAAGAAGATGATTAACGAGATGTCAACTACTGGAGAAGTATGGAAAAAAAAGAAATGTTGCGCCGACTCCAAATAAATTTGGATAAGGGCAAGAGAATGATGAGTATATCATAATCATAAAACTTTATTTATGACAGGCAGCGCCCCGCGGTTTCACCCGCATAAGTGTCGATCCCTTGGGAATATCGGGATATAAACTATCCTATGTCCTTTCCCGGGACTCAAACTATCTTTATACCAAATTCCATCTAAATCGGTTCAGCGGTTTAAGCGTGAAGAGGTAACAGACAGACACTTTCGCATTTATAGTATTCGTATGGATTGTGATAAATTGTTATTTAGGTATGTGGATAAAATGTCATTACTCTTTTGTTTCAGATTGGAGTGATTCCTCTCGTATGCGGTTGGTGGCTTGACTTATGCTCCTTATCAATGTTCGACGCTACCCTGAAGGACCGCGAATCGAGCCTGCAAGCGGCCCCCTGGACCCTCATGTTCATCCACTGGCTGGTCGGCATGGTCTACGTTTATTACTTCGCGTCGTTCATTCTTTTGTTGAGGGAAGTTCTGAGGCCCGGTGTGCTGTGGTTCTTGAAGAATTTGAATGATCCTGACTTTAGTCCTGTGCAGGTTTGTTTATTTAAATATGAAGCTCCTTGTAATACTACAACTGCTCTTCATATTTTGGCGACACAGCTAAGTTGTTGTAATTACGTGGGTTACTAGAACATAGGTAACTGTTCCCAATGATATCGTAACAAAATCAAAATTTATTAAGTACAGAAATGTCAAAAAGATTAAATCAAGTCAAAGAGAATATAATTATTTTCTTAATACATTATTTAAGTAAACTCTTCATTCATAAATCATTAGACGAGTAGTTGCATTTAATTCAGAGAAAATTAAATAATCGTATGTCTAGAAGTTGACGTCTTTCGCCTGGAATGACGTAGGAATAGTTATGTGCGACCCACATTTTTAGGGTAAGGGTAAAAACGGGACCCTATTACTAAGACTCCACTGTCCGTCTGTCGGCCTGTCATTGCCGCTATAACAACAAATACTAAAAACAGAATTAAATAAATATTTAAGGGGGGCTCCCATACAACAAACGTGTTTTTTCGGCGTTTTTGCCTTGTGGTACGGAACCCTTCGTGTGCGAGTCCGACTCGCATTTGGCCAGTTTTTTTATTTTACACCATCTTTTCTTCTCCCCAGGAAATGATCCACCTCTCAGTTTGGTCTCACATCCGTCGCCTGGTGGTATCTGCCATGATCTTCGGCACAGCCGTCCTCTTCATGTTATGGTTGCCGATCAGAGTGATCAAGTACGTCCTGCCCGGTTTCCTGCCGTACGCCGTTGCGGTGCACACTGACGCGCCGGTCAATGAACTCAGCTTGGAGTTGCTACTGCTTCAGGTAAAGATAACTTGTGTGTTATAGCTTGCATACTGAAATAATTCGAAAACAAATCGTTAAAAAAAAAAAAAATTAATTCGAGTATCATTGCAATGACTCATAATAGAAATAATACACTCATACATTCACATTACATACACAACACTACAAATTCAGTTCAAGTCAAAATCACAATAATAAAACATAATCACAATTAAACTAACATTTTTCATAAAAAATAAAAAATAAATGAGGTTGATTAGTCGCATCAGCCTGCCACATGTCGCTGACAACAGTGGGAGATGATGGAGCAATCAAGCCTCCCCGCGAGCGCGGCCAGCATGCTGTTGGCGCTCCCCCGTACTCGCCGCACCAGCGACGCGCCTCTCTTGCGCATAGTGGCGTGGAAGCAATCTACGCGCGCTTCCGCAAACATAGCCGATGCGCTGCAATAGCGGGGTGCGCCAACATCATCCTGAACGCGTTGTTGAACTGGACACGAAGGGCGCCGTACGACTTTTGCGTATAGTTTCAAAAGTATCAAAGTATCGCGTTTCAAAGTATCAAATCATAGCAAATGCAGTGTGGCATTGAAATGCGAGACCCATAGTGGCCCAGAGGTAACGGCCTCGACTTACGAGTTGTAGGTCTTGGGTTCCGAGAGGAGGCCTGTGTTCCCACAGTGGGAACATTATTGGCTGATTATTGAAGTGTGAGCTTCATATCAGCCAATAATGGTCCCACTGCTGGGACACAGACCTCTCTTCGAGAGGTAGTGGGCCGTAATCTACCACGCCGTCGCAGTGCAGGTCGGTAGACGTCACATGTATTCGAATTTTTGGTTCACCGTTTTGAGAGCAGTGGTGATGAAATAATTTACACAAATTGCTATTCCACCAATTCGCACTAAGCGTTTTCAAATGTCTTTTATAATGCGCACATCAAAAGAGTGGACCTCTTTACCTGCGTCTGTGTTTCCGAGCGCATACAACCCGAATCTCTTCAAAGTAAGAGTGAATAGGCTTAAGAAGCCTGTCGTGCCCATCGTCGACTTTGTCTCTGTCACCTCTGACCTAGACTAGAGTCAAGAGCAAACCCATATAAAAAAATAAAAAAATAAAAAAAAAGTGCTTGGGTTCGTATCCTCGACCTCGAACTCGTAAGTCCCGCGCTTACCACTGAGCCACCACTGCTCTACCACCTTGCTGACTGACAAAATTTTTTTTTTCGAGAAAAAATAAAGACGAATTGCTTAGCATACTGGAACGGATAAAAAATATTAACAAGCAATTTAATTCCGACAACATAAATATTTACCTTACCTAGTAGTTTACTTGGTGAAGTGGATACTTATCTCGGTTCATCTACTGTACATTAACAAAATACATACTTATTTAAAGTAAAACATCACCATATTACCAGCTAGTGTCCTAGACCTAGTAAAACGTACTTCATCTTTTGTGATTCCTGGCCAAAAGTAGTTACAGAATTTTGATCCGAAAACTGTTTTTTTTTTAAATTAATTAGTCAGAAAATAAGGCAATGACACTTTGATTTTCAACAGTCTGGATGTCACAAATATATTTGTTTTAATTTAAACAATACAATGTAATTACAATGGTTATGTCAAAAAGTATAACTGTAGTTTATACAGGGTGCAATAACTGGCAGCACCCATTTTTAGTTTTTTAGCCTCGAACATAAAGATGGAAGCAGTTTCTATGTATAGATATCCTGCTGATAGTTTTCCTGCGTTCCCGATTTCGTTTCCAAATATGTAAACAAACAAATATGAGTTTTTGGAAAAACAACTTTAAAACCCACACATAAAGTTCGCTACACCTTCAAACAGTTTTATGACTTTTTCCAATAATACAAGTGATTCTGAAATGAACTTAATCAACACTCATATGAAGTTAATATTCGTTTGAGTGGAAATAACGTCAATTGGAAACAAGGATTTCAATATGGAATATAATGATCTTACTTGCATACAAAACAAAGGATATTACCTACGTACGAGTTTTATAATAAACATGTTAAAAAATAAGCGGTTTCATCGCAATCTGCGATCTTTGCCAGACAAGCTTAGGATGAACAGAATTGTCATGATTTAAGAGTAAACTAGTCGCGAGCTCGAAGTCACTGGCGGTCATGGCCAAAAAGCACGCTGTTCACCTGGCTTCGTGTCTGACAGAGCTAGTATCAGTGAGTAAGACGCTAGTTTACACGAACAACGTCTAGTTCTCACGCACAGAAACACAGTTCGGAACTGATAGGCGCGTAAAAAAAATCGAAAACTGCTTCGGAAAATCGAGTTTCATGAAAAAACCACTGCATAAATCAATTACAAATAAAGTTTATTGAAGTCTTCGATAACTGAGCTTTGTCGGTACGGACTTGATTTTAAATATTTTACAGTTCTTTTATTAGGTACTTATTTAGACCCAAAATTACGTTAAAAATTGCAAGAAAAACGAATCTTTGTTGGCTCATAACTTTTTAATGGCGTTTTATTTTACTATTCTGTTTCCGTACAGACAAAATTAATAATAAGTCAAAAGGATATCATGTTTAGCTTTGGATGCACAATGTCAAACAGTGTACTAAAACTCTCCCGAAATCTGTATGGAAATAATATCGACTAATGGCACCTTAACGAGGGCACGGTAAGTCGTTTTATTTACTTATTTCCATAGTTAACTTCTTTTCGTGTCGATGGTACTCTTCCTCGTTGTTTTTTTATACAGTTTGAGCCCGTTTGTAGTTTGTTTCAATAGTCATGCAATCAATTATTAATTACTAGCTTCCGCCCGCGGCTTCGCCCGCGAGGTATGTCGATAAAAAGTATCCTATGTCCTTCCCCGGGATGCAATCTATCTCTCTGCCAAATTTTATCGACATCCGTTCACTGGTTTAGGCGTGAAAACGTGACATACAGTACAGACAGACAGAGTTACTTTCGAATTTATAATATTAGTATGGATTTTAGTATATTATTGTGTCTTATGACTTCCACGCGAACGAAGTCGCGGGTAGAAGCTAGGACTACATAATTATCTACAAATATTTTCAATCCATGCATAGCTAACAACATGCATTGTTTCATTGCACACTTTCATACATTACGTACAGCTGTACGTAATGTATGAAAGTGTGTACCGACATATATGCAAAGCAGGTTGTTGTACACAGTTTCTACATGTACTGTTTTGCATATAAGTTAATGTACGGATGAGAATAATTTAAACATTATTGTATTGTTCGAATTTTTAATGTGATTTAATTATCCTGTCTTGAGTCATGTCAGTATTGAGGTGTGTCAAAGATGAATGATCGCAAAATTAGTACCGTTCATCATGAATATTGAGTTCGATTATTTCCTGTTGTGCCAATTCTTTTTCCCAGCTAAGTGTGCATACACATAAGCGACACGCGTCTAAAGCCTCCTCTACAAGTCGACAGATTCATCAGCAGATGGTCATCTGCGCATGCGTCTGCCGACGTGTAGACGGGGTAATTTGCTAGTCTGTGGTACGTATTTGACGTCGGCAGATGCGTCTGCCACCAATGGGTTTGTCGTCGGTTTTTGTGGTACGGATCAAAGGGTTTCAGCGCGAGCAGCCGGCGTGTGTCCACATGTCCGACGATGCATCAGTATTATCGTAGTCGTGAATGAGAGTGCACGCGTGCTTCTTGCAGTTTTTTTTTCTCGTTTACCTATTAATCTCGTTCGCTGAAATGGCTAATATGATCACAGACGAAACATTTAAATTTCTTGTGTTATATCTGTAGGGTATGTTAATAAGAGTATATGTGGGTATGTGAAAATATATCAGTTGTCACTCGGAATCGCAGTTTTATTCATCGCTTCCCGCTATTATATTTCATAAATACAACTGGCGACGAGGAAAATTGTTTAATTCGTGTGGTTTACATCATTTAAGTGAGGAACTTCAAGATGCCTATCGGGAAAATTGAAGAATTTGACCTATCTAGCAAAAAGTGGTCGGCGTATATCAGACGCGTGGAACAATTCATAACCTTAAATGAGATAAAACCAGAGTTACAAGTTGCAACGTTGGTGACGTTGGTCGGAGCGGCCACTTATGACTTAATGTGTGATTTATGTGCACCTAATCATCCAGAAAATAAAACTTTACGTGAATTAGTACAAATAGTGAGTGATCATCTTGAACCAAAACGTTCCGAAATTGCGGAACGCCATGTTTTCAGGCAAAGACGCCAAAACACGGGTGAATCGCTCAGTGAATATCTACAAACACTCAAACACCTGGCCAGTACATGTAATTTCAATAATACACTCGAGGAATATTTACGTGACCAATTTGTGTCGGGTTTGGCTAGTGATGATATGAGATCACGCATTTTCGCGGAACCATCGATTACATACAAAAAAGCCATCGAATTGGCGTTGGCATTGGAAGCGGCCGAGCGACACTCACAGACCAGCGGTGCAAACGTCGCGGGCGCAGCAAACGCGTCGGCGGTTGGAACGCGAACGTTTGAAGCGGTGTATCAAGTGGCGACGGCAAAGCGGGCAGGCCGGCTGCCCGAACGCGGAACTGCGAGCAGCGGCAACTCGTCTACCGAGGGCGCGGCAACATCGCGCTCAACGCGTGATTGTTGGAGGTGTGGCAGAAACCATCGTCCAGAGATGTGTCGGTTTAAAAATTATTCGTGCGATACATGTGGCCAGAAAGGTCACATTAAAATAATGTGTAAATCGAACAAAAGGCGAGGTGTCGAGTCAAGTCATGACATTTCAACGCGACGTAATAATAATTATCTCGGAAGTAGTGATAACGAATCGGAATGTGATCTTTATAATCTAAGCGTGTGTGGCGTGAACGACAAACCGTACATAGTTATGGCGCAAGTGAACGGTAGAAAGATAAGTTTCGAACTGGACACTGGAAGTAAGTTATCAGTTATTAGTTTAGATTATTATAATAACAACTTTTGTGATTTACCAATAATTAGCAACGATATTTCTTTGTATTCCTATGTTGGGTCAGTTATAGAACCGGTCGGTTTTGTGTCTGTTCATGTTGTTATTGGGGAACATTCAGTCGGAAATCTCAAATTGTATATCGTTAAAAATGGTGGACCACCACTTTTAGGTCGGTCTTGGCTCACTAAATTAAAAATAAATAAGATTAGTATTGATGAATTTTTATTAAAGTTAAATGAAAATAATTTAGTAGAACTATTACAACGTGAATTTCCGACTGTATTTGCTTCTGGACTTGGAACATGTATAAAAAAAATTACTTTAAAATTGGTAGATAAAAATCCAGTATTTCTCAAAGCTAGGCCGTTACCGTTGGCGTTACGTAAACCCGTCGAGCGGGAGTTAGAACGACTCGAGGCTGAGGGTACCATTCGAAAAGTTGAGTATTCAGATTATGGCACGCCTATAGTGCCAGTAATAAAAAAGAACGGAGAAATAAGAATCTGTGGTGACTACAAGGTCACGGTTAACCCAAAACTCATGCGCGAACCTTACCCACTACCACGAATAGAGGAGCTGTTCGCGGCGCTGAGTGGGGGTGAACAGTTTACTAAAATTGACCTCACGCATGATTATCAACAATTATTTTTAGAGGAGGAATCTCAGGCATGTACCGCTATAACGACACATATAGGAACATTTGTGTACAATCGCACACCATTTGGGCTTACGTGTATTCCAGAAAAGTTTCAGAAATTTATGGAACAAACGGTTAAAGGACTCAAAGGAGTCGCTGTTTTCATCGACGATATAGCATGTACTGGGACGTCCCGTGGGGAACATATTAATAATTTAAAAGCATTATTGAGTCGGTTGCGTGAGGTTGGCTTAAGGATCAAATTAGATAAATGCGTATTTATGCAGGATAGTATTACTTACGTTGGGTTTGTTATAGACAAACATGGCTTGCATCCCGATGAGAACAAAATTAAAGCAATCGTGGACGCACCAAGGCCAAATGACGTGACGCAGCTCAAATCTTTTTTGGGTATGGTGAACTACTATGCAAAGTTTATTTCCAACCTAAGTACAATATTGTATCCCTTACATAAACTTTTACGGAAAAATGCAGAGTGGATTTGGTCGTGTGATTGTGACGACAGTTTTAACAAGGTTAAAAAGGCTATTTCAGGTAGCAAAGTATTAGTACATTACAACCCGGAACTACCACTAGTATTAGCAGTGGATAGTAGTTCTTACGGCATTGGTAGCGTGTTGTCACATAGATACCCCAATGGCGAGGAACGCCCAATATGTTTTGCATCACGAACGTTAAATTCGGCAGAACGCGCTTATAGTCAATTAGATAAAGAGGCGCTGGCAATAATTAGTGGAGTCTTAAAGCACCATCAATATCTGTATGGTCGTGCTTTTATAATTAAAACCGACCATAAACCCTTGACATTTATTTTTGGTTCCAAGTTTGGCTTGCCCCAGACTGCAGCAAGCCGATTACAAAGGTATGCAACAAAGTTAGCAGCCTATGACTTCACTATAGAATTTGTAAAATCCAAAGATAATTATAACGTGGACGCATTATCACGCTTGCCACTGCCGTATGAACGTAAAATAAAAACAGGGCAGGATACGGTTTCATATATTAATTACGTAGAACAATCGATTCCTATTAGAGCAAAAGACGTTTCAAACAAAACGCAGGAAGATGAGATTCTAAAAAATATCTATAATTATATTATTAATGGCTGGCCGGCAGTAGTTACACGAAGCGAAGAAAAACCCTATTTCTATCGAAAGGACAGCCTGACTATCGACAGACAGTGTATATTATACAATCACAGAGTGGTCATTCCTAAAGTACTTAGGCAGCAAATACTTCAGGAATTACATGAGGGACACCTAGGGGTAGTCAAAATGAAAAATCTATCTCGAAACTATGTTTATTGGCCACAATTGGACAATGAAATTGAAACATTGTGTCGAGAATGCAGTGCATGCCTACAACAGCGCGATGCGCCGGTGCGTGCACAGTTGCATCCGTGGGCTTTTCCCACACGACCTTGGCAACGTTTAAATATTGACTTTGCTATATTTCAAGGTAAATATTATTTAGTAACGGTAGATGCACACAGTAAATGGATAGAAGTTCAAAAAATGTTAGGAACTAATGCAAACTCCACTATAAATAAGTTAAGAGAACTTTTTGCACGTTTTGGATTGCCTTCACATATAATTAGCGACGGGGGACCTCCATTTAACTCGTTTGAATTAACTAACTACTTAAAAAAAAATTTAATAAACCACACAATCACAAGTCCATATCGACCAGCCGGTAACGGGGCGGCAGAAAATGCAGTTAAATTGGTCAAACGGGCAATGAAAAAGGCAATACATGAAGGCAAAGATGTAGATGCGGCCCTCTCGAAATTTCTGTTTCAATATCGCAATTGCGAGCACGCCACTACCGGAGTGGCACCAGCGGTAGCTATGTTTGGTAGGAGATTACGAGGACGCTTGGACATTATAAAACCGTCCACTGAGCGTGCCGTGGAGTTGTCAGCAGAGCGAGCGGGGCGCGCGCGGCGCGGAGCCGAGCGTCACGTGGAGCCCGGCGAGCAGGTGCTGGCGCGGGACTACCGTGCTCGCGCTGACAAATGGGCAGCAGCTACTGTGCTTGCACGGACTGATCCACTCACATACAAAGTACGCGTGTCTGATGGACACGAGTGGAAGCGTCATATCGATCAATTATTACCAGTAAAAAAACCACATTTTAGACATTCCTTAACGAACAGCACAGATAAGTCCGAAACTGAGATTGATGTTACTGAATCTAGTCCGGACAATCAAATAAAGAACACTACACCATCATGTGTAGAAGAAACTGATGAGAATCAACAACTAGACGTAAAAACGGCTGTAAGCCCCAAAAATTTGACAGCAGAACCAGTTCCGATTTCTGATGTAGAAAGTGTTAAACTTAGACGTAAATGCATATACCAAGGCAAATACGTAAAGTAATTAATATTGGTACATAATAGGTAAAAAAAATATATATATATGTAATATTAGTTATAGGTATAGATACTCGATACAGACTCTAGAGATAATTAAGGTGACAACGTAAGGTAATTACATGGCACAATGGTGGTGCACTTGGTGGTTATGTTGTATATTTTTAAAACTACTTGTACTTATCTCTATAGGCTTATCTTTAATAGTACTTAAGTATAAAAAAAAAAAAAACCATCATTACTTTGTATTTTTATTTTAAACAGAATAATTAAATTGGTCACTAGTGTTTATATGTAAACTAAATTAAGGGCCCCCAATTTTTTTTATTAAGTAATGTTTTAAAGGGGGAGGTGTAGGGTATGTTAATAAGAGTATATGTGGGTATGTGAAAATATATCAGTTGTCACTCGGAATCGCAGTTTTATTCATCGCTTCCCGCTATTATATTTCATAAATACAACTCGAAAACTGCCTGTGGAATTCGAAAAATAACTTCTATAAAAATAAAAATGCCAGCATCCACCACCTTCTTCTTTTTAATAACTTTACTGCAATACACACTCAAATAGTAGTTAAAAGTACTAAATAAATAAATAGCTGCGGCAGCTACGATCTCAACATCCATTTTTTTAAATGTTGCTGGCGTACGAGTTGCGTCTGTCGAGAATTAACACAGACTGAACGACCAACAGACGTGTGGTCTGCTCGTGGTGATCTGCTGATGCATCTGTCGACGTCTGCGGACGCGTCTGCCGACGTGTAGAGGAGGCATAAGATAGAGGCAACTGTAAGAGGCGACACGTGTGACGGTTACAAGACGACGCGTCGACGCTTAGGGGTTAATTTATAAACGATGATTAAAGTTAAGTGACGTTCAAACGTCAAAAATGGATGGGTAAACAGTCGCTAATCACTACTTAACTTTTAGCAAAGGTTATGAAAACATAGGGTTTAGCACTAGGAAGTGGTGATAGGCGGGCGTTTTGAGGGACAGTCTTCAGTAATTTTCACGTTCAAAAAGTGCTGATTCTGTGCATAATTTGAATAAATGACATTTGATTTTTTTTAGGGTAGCTGTATATTATGTACTCACGCCAGCACATCAAGCTACCCGAAACTGTCAAATTTCCCCAATCAACTTTGAACCTTACGCTTTAGCGATAAAGTTGAAAATCTATTAAATAAATTGACAGATTGTAGTAGCTTGATGTGCAGGCGTCTGTACTTAACACATTGAAGGACACTGAACGAGACACAATAGAAGTTTTATTGTTATTACGTCTATAGGCGTTCAGTGTCCTTCAATGTGTTAATACATTACATACATTGCAAGCACTATGATGGGATGATTATGAGTTTGTTGTTGTGGCCCTATCTTGCAAGAAAAGGTATTTAATCGGTTTTAAATTATGACCAATGTCTGAAATCTAAAGTCAAGTGCCCGATTATAACTTGTTGACAAAACTAAAGGCCAAAATTCCATGCATGGAGAGATCAATCTTGAGCCAAAAGCACCTGGGTACCCTAGTATTAAAATCTGCAATCATCATCATCATTTCAGCCGAAAGACGTCCACTGCTGGACATAGGCCTCCCCCAAGGGGGGAAGGGGTTTGCCATAATTGCCACGCTTGGCAGGCGGGTTGGCGATCGCAGTATAGTATGGTGGTGGAATGCATAGAGAACGCTGCTGCCCATTCTCCGGTACGACCCTTAGTCGCTTTTTACGACACCCACGGGAAGTATGGGGTGGTGCTATTCTTTAAGTCCGGCACCACACAGACAAAAATCTGCAATACGGCTCTCTAAATTAAATCTCCTCATCCTCAATTGAAATCATGACATTTGAGGCTAATTCTAACTAAGACAGTTGTATATTATTATTAATATTTGTTACGGTCATGAATCATAATATTTTGATCAACATATCGTCGCTCGCATGACTAAGTCTCATTTTTAGCTGATTTGTGTTAGGACAACTACATTTTTCTATTCGTGATTCTTTACATTTTGTTGCCTTTCAAAATGGTTATATTTTGAGATCCAAATGACAAAGATACGACGTTTAGTCAAAAGTGTAAAGAATCACGAATAGAAAAATGTAGTTGTCTCAATTCAAATCAGCTAAAAAATGAGAGAGGACTGTTACGTCATGCGAGCGACGATATTACCTGCCAAGTGACCTGCAAATTACAAGAAACGGGAGAAAATAAATTACATTTTTCGGGCTACCTTAGCGCATTCCCATTAACAGGCAAATCTGATCCATGTAAAACGGAACCCTTATGGTGAGACTCAGTCTGTCTGTCAGTCTGTCTGTCTGTCTGTCACAGCTGGATATCTCAAGAACTACTAATGCTATCAACTTGAAATTTGGAATAGTTTTAGATGACGTTTGCCCAACTATCTTGCAATTAAGAAAGAAATAATAATATATATTTTTTTTTTAAACAAGGACTGAAAGGTGGTCTAAAAAATTTTATAGTCTTTTATAGCCTCAATATCTATCTGACTGGAGTCAGATAGATATTGAGGCTATAAAAGCCACACATGGTACGATTTTTTTTCAGATGAGACATTGCTGGAGTTTAAAAGGATGGTAGCCTTAAAGCAGTTTATAGTTTTACCGAATTGGTGTTATTCAGGTGATCCTGCCAGCTTTGTTAGAACAATCCCACACTAGAACTTGGCTGAAAGCAGGCGTACGTACTTGGTGTGCCTGTGCCGCTGGAGCCCTAGGGCTTCGCTCCTACCTGCTGGGCGAGATGAGAAATGACCAGCCGATGCCGCACCCGCCGAGACCGCCACATCAACTTGGGGCGGCACATCAGGTAACAAAATCTTGACTTGCAAGTTTTTATACTGTAAAGGAACTTCTTGTGGCGTTTTAGGATGTTGTAGTCTTAAATACCGTTAAAAATATTCGAAAAAAATGGGGGTATGAATAAATAAATTGCAATAAAATATGTTTAAACTTGCCGTTTTTTTTAATATTGCTTTAAATTATTGCTTTAAAAAACAGAAATACTGAACTTACATTTTATGTCACATGATGGAAGTTGATTCTTAGATTAAAACATCCTACTAATATAATAAATGTGAAAGTTTGTGAAGATGTTTGGATGTTTGTTACTCAATCACGCGTAAACCGTTGAACTCATTTGGATGAAAATTGGTACATAGACCATTTCCTGGATTTAACACATAGGATACTTTTTATCCCGATATTCCCACGGAATCGAAACTTACGCGGGGGAAAGCGCGGGGCTCTGCTAGTAATCAATAAATCAATCTGTGGCCTTAGTGTGAGTTTTTTCGACCCACGTTCGATTACGAGCTCGTTAGAATTTGGTATGGGAAATTAGGTTTCTCCTAGTGACCACCAAATGGCGCTATAACTAATTCCCATATAAAATTCTAACGCGCTCGCAATCGAACGTGAGTGAAAAAACTCACATTGTGCTA
The DNA here is from genome assembly GCA_916614155.1 of Mesoligia furuncula. NCBI lineage: Eukaryota > Metazoa > Arthropoda > Insecta > Lepidoptera > Noctuidae > Mesoligia > Mesoligia furuncula. The sequence continues at coordinate 9,215,213 of OU744808.1, forward strand.
AGGATGGTCAGCAGATTAATTGCTATCATTTTGATACAAAATATGGAGAACGACAGGGCTTGCAGATGATTGACTAATGACATTGAATAATAGACGTTATTGTCAGTGGCATAAAGTGCTAAGTTGACGCAGACATAACTTCACTCTTTCTCCTTCTATTTTAGTTTTGTGATTGTTTCAGGCGTTGATGCGTCGCGACGGTCCTGCGGGCTTTGAGCCTTACGTCCGTGTGTCCTGGTTCCCTATTCGTCTGGGCGCGTTGTTGGTCCTAGTCTCCATTTCGTTGGTCCTAGCTAGCGCACTCACCCTGGTAAGTCACCTTTAATGGCTGTTTTTATGTAACATAATTTGTTGTACAGATAGATTACATAATAGCATAAATTCTACTTAGGGCTGATTTTTCAATCATCTGATAACTTTATTCGAGGAATAATTTTGATATTTTGACAGTTGTTTCTTACAAAAACTGTCAAACGTCAATATTGTTCCTCGAACAAAAGTTATCTGGCGATGGAGAAATCAGCCCTTAATAAAAGTCTTAAATTCACTGACAGACAACGCACTGCGCATTAAAATAATTCAATGTTGATATTTGAAATGTCAAGATGACATACATTCTTTTGACATATTTTTCACCGGGTCAAAAAGCATGAAAATTTTTCACAATAGTTCCAGCGAAATAGGGCACTAAAGAAGATTAGGGAATGGGATTGTAGGGAATGTATATGGGATGAGCCTCAATTGTAAGCGTAGCTTGCACAGTCATAAAAGTGCTGTCAAAGTAAAAAAATTAATTTGACAGCACTTTTATTCCGTAGCAGTAAGGGCGGTTTTCGTAGTTCATCAAGTGTGACTTGTGCTTGACAATTTCCACAAAATGCTTGTAATCTTCTTAGGAATGTGTACAGAGAGCTTTCCACGTTTAAAAAAACATGGAACATTATTTTAGTATTCATTTACTCACGATACCTAATACAATGGATATCCATACTAATATTGTAAATTCGAAAATAACTCTGTCTGTATTTTACCTTTACACGCCTAAACCACTGAACGGATTTTGATAAAATTTGGCAGAGATATAGATTGCATCCCGGGGAAAGACATAGGATAGTTTAGGCCGCCCATTGTATATTTTGTAGTGTTTGATGTATCTTTTTCATGTCATGTATTTTTGTGGTGTACAATAAAGTATATATAAATAAATAAATAGTTTTTATCCCGATATTCCCAAGGGATCGACACTTATGCGGGTGAAACCGCGGGGCGCTGCTAGTACTTTAGAAAGATCGAAAGGCGTTCGTCTGTATTGCTGGGTACGGGACAACTGAGGCTCGCTGTGCAAGTAACTTTAAACAACTACTAAATGTGAGCGTCTGCGTACCTCTACAACAGTGATGTGCATCTTGTATGGTTGGCAGATCAGCACAGTATACTTTCCATTACCTTTTGAACTTTATTCCGATAAACGTAAAGTTCTTAATGCAAAGTTGACAACTTAGACTCGGGTTCAACGTCAGTAATACGAACTTTAACCTTGTTGGATTATAGTTCGAAATGAAAAAATAACTCAAAGAATTAAAACCTGGGTGTAAAGATAAACCTTGTTTTGTAATAAGGCCGTTTGAGTTAAATGATGTAATAATTTGTTTTCATTTATAGGTGATTCCCGTCGCTATTGGAAGGCGAGTGATGGCGCTATGGCTTCCGAAGGCGTCTGATGGTGTTCACGAACTTTACACCGCGGCTTGTGGTATGTATTGTACTTCTGTAGTACCTACGTAAAAATTACATGCAGACTTAAACGGAGATTGTGGTAACTAATAGTAGATTGTTGCATCGAGCGCAAAGTGAGTTATTAATGCACGTGTGTTATGTGTAAATTAACACGAGTGCATTAACTACTCACTTTAGCAAGGTGCGTAATCTACTTTTGTTTCAACTACCAATCTACCTACCGGCATAAAATATACCTACTCAAAATAAAAACTTAAGTTAATGAAAACAAAGTTTTCATAAGCTTTCAAATATTTATCCCGCGACTTTTGCGGCAAAAGGTTATTAACAATTTCATTTGCAGCTGTTTTTATACTTTCTGAAGTTGAATTCATATCGCTATCGCTGTCTATTTCCATTTTCAGGGTTCCGTAGCCAAATGGCAAAAACGGAACCCTTATAGATTCGTCATGACTGTCTGTCTGTCTGTCCGTCCGTATGTCACAGCCACTTTTCTCCGAAACTATACGAACTATACTGTTGAAACTTGGTAAGTAGATGTATTCTGTGAACCGCAAGAAGATTTTCACACAAAAATAGAAAAAAAACAATAAATTTTAGGGTTCCCCATACTTAGAAACGAAACTCAAAATTTTTTATTTCATCAATCCCATACGTGTGGGGTATCTATGGGTAGGTCTTCAAAAATGATATTGAGGTTTCTAATATCATTTTTTTCTAAACTGAATTGTTTGCGAGAGAAACACTTCCAAAGTGCTAAAATGTGTGTCCCCCCCCTGTAACTTCTAAAATAAGAGAATGATAAAACTAAAAAAAATATATGATGTACGTTACCATGTAAACTACCACCGAAAATTGGTTTGAATGAGATCTAGTAAGTAGTTTTTTTTTAATACGTCATAAATCGTAAACCGCAATTTAACATTCATTCAATCAACTCAAAAATAAAAAATAACATTTAATTTCATAAACATAAACCTTATGCATAAACCCGGATGTTACGGAACCCTCGGTGCGCGAGTCCGACTCGCTCTTGCCCGGTTTTTTAAACTGTTATTACTAATTATGAAGTATCAAAGTTTTACAATGGTACAAAATGCCCACCATTAGTTTTTTTTTTTTCACCAAGTCGGTTTTATTCAGCCGATTTTTATTTTCAGCCAGTATCTTTTTGATCTAATGCATTTTATAAATACATTTTATATTAAACTTAATGGGAGACATTAAACCTCTGGTAACTTTATATCTAAATTAAAAAAAAAAACAGTGCCTTAATGAAAACCTGTGCAAGCATGAGATTTCATATAGCATTTCTGCATTGTTTTGGTTCTAAGCAAAAAATACGTCCTTTGTTTTGGTTCGGTTTTGTAGTGATTAATGATAACATTACTATAACAGGCATACAGACAGGCTATACATGCCTCCTTTCGGTGAGAGGGAGTGGGCCGTAATCTACCACATGCCCATGGCCCAGTGCGGGTTGGTAGATGTCACATGTCTTCGAATTTTTGGTTCTAGGGCATACCGATTTACTCACGATGTTTTCCTTCATCGTTTTGAGAGCAGTAGGGTTAGCAGCAGGGTCAGCATCTCCCTAACCCCTCCGAGGATTACAGGCGTGATGTTATGTTATATTATGGCAGCGTCATCTTCGCGTTGGAAGGCAAAATACCCTGAGAGCCCAGGCACGTGGCTAGCTCTTCATGATGATATATGTAGCTATTATCCTAGGCATGTACGTGTGCTGGGCAGTCGGCCGCGGAGGGACCCTGGCGGCGGGCTGGGCGCGCGGGGGCCGCGCCATGCTGGCCGCGCGCGCCGCGCTGTGGGCCCGCGTGGCCGCCAGGGCCGCACTCGCTGCTCTCGCGTTATTGGGACTGGTGCCGCTCATGTTTGGGTTGCTGCTCGAGTTGGTGAGTTGTAACTTTATTGATACCATAATGTAACGCTGGCACAGCCTGTACTGAGAAATATAAGAAAAATATTGGAGATCATGTCTCTATAATTGAAAAAGCGCATTAGAAATATCTTAGATAAAACAACAAATAAGGCTGGTAAAGGAAGCGAAAAAGGACTGTTGCGAATTAAATTAAAAAAAAAAAAATAACTACTAAAAACTTCATATTTAAAAAAAACGAAAGTAACAACCCCTTTGGGCTCCGCCTAAAGTCGTAAAGAAATAAAAATGACTTATGGTTTTTTATTTCTTTGGCGGCTTCACAATAAATTGGCGTCTCGTCATTTGTGGTCCCAGTCGCCTGAGTACTCATAATCTTCTTAAATATTTTTTACCTTGCAGCTTTTAGGTATGGCACACACACATAATTATAATATTTTTTGGAAAACAATTATACTTAATTATTATTTTATTTAACCTCTTCACAGGTGCTAGTAATTCCTCTCCGCGTGCCAATAGAACAGTCGCCGGTGCTATTCGTCTGGCAAGATTGGGCGCTTGGGGTGCTGTACACAAAGATAGTGTGTGCACTGACCATGATGGGTCCCGACTGGGCCATGCGACGAGCCATTGAAAAGGCCTACCGTGATGGAATTAGAGAGATGGACCTCAAGTATGTATTATTGTCATGTTTTTTTAGGGTTTCGAACCTCAAAAGGAAAAAAACGGAACCCTTATAGGATCACTTTGTGTCCGTCTGTCTGTTTGTCTGTCAAGATCCTTTTTCACGGGAACGCGTCGCGGTATCGAGTTGAAATTAAAACCATACACTCAGGTCCAGTGGCGTGCCCTTCATAGAAGCCAAAAAGCCCGGCTTGCCCCAATAAAATCATAATTCACAACAACAAAATCAATAAAAAATTATATTCAAAAAATTCCAGTCAATGAACTCGAACGCAAACATTCATGTCATAGGAATAATAATACAATTATTTCGAAATCCGAACTTGCACGCACTGGCCTAGGTACGCGCCAAATTCTGCTCTAAACGCTATACAATGCATTCAATTACGCCATCTCGCTCACACTAGTCTGGCTTTTACCTGGCTTCTATTTCCTTTTTCTGTCTCGCAGTTTTCGCCTACAAATTGCTATAAAAACGTTTACATTTGTTGATAATGGTAAGTACATAAAACACAGATTTCTATGAAATGAAAAGCCATGCTTTTGATATTCATGAAGTTCGCGCAAATGCACTATCCGCGTTGACCCGCGTAAAGTTAGTTGCACGTGTGGCGGGCGCAATGAGTCGATGACGCGACGCGTCTCAATTTGTTATTGTTTTGAATACTTTGAGAATTAGTTTTATTATTTGAAAAAGTGATTGATTGTAGCGATGTCATACCCTATGATTTTGTAAACAGTTAATGAATATAGTGTTCTTTTATCATATGTGAATTCGGAAACTGTCATCGAAAAGGTACGTAAATACATTGAGTTTTCTGTAATTTTGCTGCCAATAAAATTAAATAATTATTTACTTCACCGTAACCAATCTTAAATTACTGTAGGTACTTCTCGGAAATAAAAACAAGTATTTTTGTCAGTCAAGAAGACAGATTATATTATAAAATAGGTACCTACTTATTCGATTGTTTACTGGGTATGAATATGACAAACATAGGTGTTAAACCACAACAAACAACAACAAACATAGGTGTTATGTTTTGGCTCATGATTGACTTTAAAAATGTAAGTACCTAATTCATAAAATAATGCGTACGAGAAAAGAAAAAAGAACAATAAATCGATAATTTGGAGGCCATCTAGTGCATTTTGATTGAACAAATGCATGTGACAAGCGAAATGAAGAAAGTTCCGGATAGGCGCTGTGGTTATGCGCATTCATTAATATAGATGGCGCTTGTGACAATTACGTACTGATGTTTGAAGAACTGTAGTACCTGCTCTTCGTATTTTAAAGGTTTTCTTACGGAAATTAAAATAATGATGTTAGTACTACTAACAACCATTAACAACAAGAAAATCAGCCAATCCCTCAGTTGGCCTTTTTTTTATACCTTGAAAATCTGTGGGCTTGCCCTAATTTTGACCCCTAGGCACGCCACTGCTCAGGTCTACAGTTCTTTGAAGCTGTGAAAAAATTAAACTTCTAAGTTAACGTAAAAAAAAAGACAGCCGTTCATGCCGCAAAAAAAACATTTCGACACTCTCAAGGGAATCTAAATTTATAGGGTACTCTCCGTTGACCTCATCATCATCATCATCATTTCAGCCGAAAGACGTCCACTGCTGGACATAGGCCTCCCCCAAAAGGGGGGGTTTGCCATAATCGCCACGCTTGGCAGGCGGGTTGGCGATCGCAGTATAGTATGGTGGTGGAATGCATAGAGAACGCTGCTGCCCATTCTCCGGTACGACCCTTAGTCGCCTTTTACGACACCCACGGGATGTATGGGGTGGTGCTATTCTTTAAGTCCGGCACCACACAGACATCCGTTGACCTAGAATCATAAAATTTGACAATAAGCAATGTAACACAAGTAAAGGAAAAAATCCAAAAACCGTAAATTTGTAGTAAAATTAATAAAAAAATTCCCGTGATAACTTATTTACATACCTACAAATTTGTACGGAACCCTCGGTGTGCGCCTCGCGGTTTCACCCGCATAAGTGTCGATCCCGTGGGAATATCGGGATAAAAACTATCCTATATTCTTTCCCGGGACTCAAACTATCCGTATACCAAATTTCATCTAAGTCAGACAGACAGACACACTATCGCATTTATAATATTAGTACGGATCGACACATAACGTGCACGTCTTTTTATATCGTTCCCCCAATTATAATTTTAACTTAAACGATGTAAATAATATTTTGATTTAAAAGAGTTTCGGTGGAGTTTCTTTCTCGTTCTTCTCCATAGGTATCTCACCTACTACGCTTTAGAATACGTACCTTCATCTTTCAGACTGACCCGCTCCTTGACAGTTGAAAAGTGCCTGTAAATAATTAAATTGAAATAAATGTCTGAGTTTGAGTTTGTATGGTGTGATAGTCTGCCCTGTTAACTTACAGGCGCATGAAATAGGACGTATTATAACCTATATGTATTATGTCAGGTTCATCCTGCGCGAGATCGCGGCCCCGTGCGTGTGCTGGCTGGGCCTGGCGCTGGCCGTGCCGTACGCGCTGGCGCACTCGCTGCTGCCGCTGCTGGTGGCGGCGCCGGCGCAGCGCAACCTGCTGGCGCGCCGCGTGTACCCCGCGCTGCTGCTCACCGCGCTCGTGCTGGCGCTCACTGTCTTCCAGGTATGTGACCTGTGTGACCACACATTGTACCGCACACTCGCTGCTGCCGCTGCTGGTGGCGGCGCCGGCGCAGCGCAACCTGCTGGCGCGCCGCGTGTACCCCGCGCTGCTGCTCACCGCGCTCGTGCTGGCGCTCACTGTCTTCCAGGTATGTGACCTGTGTGACCACACATTGTACCGCACACTCGCTGCTGCCGCTGCTGGTGGCGGCGCCGGCGCAGCGCAACCTGCTGGCGCGCCGCGTGTACCCCGCGCTGCTGCTCACCGCGCTCGTGCTGGCGCTCACTGTCTTCCAGGTATGTGACCTGTGTGACCACACATTGTACCGCACACTCGCTGCTGCCGCTGCTGGTGGCGGCGCCGGCGAAGCGCAACCTGCTGGCGCGCCGCGTGTACCCCGCGCTGCTGCTCACCGCGCTCGTGCTGGCGCTCACTGTCTTCCAGGTATGTGACCTGTGTGACCACACAATGTACCGCACACTCGCTGCTGCCGCTGCTGGTGGCGGCGCCGGCGCAGCGCAACCTGCTGGCGCGCCGCGTGTACCCCGCGCTGCTGCTCACCGCGCTCGTGCTGGCGCTCACTGTCTTCCAGGTATGTGACCTGTGTGACCACACATTGTACCGCACACTCGCTGCTGCCGCTGCTGGTGGCGGCGCCGGCGCAGCGCAACCTGCTGGCGCGCCGCGTGTACCCCGCGCTGCTGCTCACCGCGCTCGTGCTGGCGCTCACTGTCTTCCAGGTATGTGACCTGTGTGACCACACATTGTACCGCACACTCGCTGCTGCCGCTGCTGGTGGCGGCGCCGGCGCAGCGCAACCTGCTGGCGCGCCGCGTGTACCCCGCGCTGCTGCTCACCGCGCTCGTGCTGGCGCTCACTGTCTTCCAGGTATGTGACCTGTGTGACCACACATTGTACCGCACACTCGCTGCTGCCGCTGCTGGTGGCGGCGCCGGCGCAGCGCAACCTGCTGGCGCGCCGCGTGTACCCCGCGCTGCTGCTTACCGCGCTCGTGCTGGCGCTCACTGTCTTCCAGGTATGTGACCTGTGTGACCACACATTGTACCGCACACTCGCTGCTGCCGCTGCTGGTGGCGGCGCCGGCGCAGCGCAACCTGCTGGCGCGCCGCGTGTACCCCGCGCTGCTGCTCACCGCGCTCGTGCTGGCGCTCACTGTCTTCCAGGTATGTGACCTGTGTGACCACACATTGTACCGCACACTCGCTGCTGCCGCTGCTGGTGGCGGCGCCGGCGCAGCGCAACCTGCTGGCGCGCCGCGTGTACCCCGCGCTGCTGCTCACCGCGCTCGTGCTGGCGCTCACTGTCTTCCAGGTATGTGACCTGTGTGACCACACATTGTACCGCACACTCGCTGCTGCCGCTGCTGGTGGCGGCGCCGGCGCAGCGCAACCTGCTGGCGCGCCGCGTGTACCCCGCGCTGCTGCTCACCGCGCTCGTGCTGGCGCTCACTGTCTTCCAGGTATGTGACCTGTGTGACCACACATTGTACCGCACACTCGCTGCTGCCGCTGCTGGTGGCGGCGCCGGCGCAGCGCAACCTGCTGGCGCGCCGCGTGTACCCCGCGCTGCTGCTTACCGCGCTCGTGCTGGCGCTCACTGTCTTCCAGGTATGTGACCTGTGTGACCACACATTGTACCGCACACTCGCTGCTGCCGCTGCTGGTGGCGGCGCCGGCGCAGCGCAACCTGCTGGCGCGCCGCGTGTACCCCGCGCTGCTGCTCACCGCGCTCGTGCTGGCGCTCACTGTCTTCCAGGTATGTGACCTGTGTGACCACACATTGTACCGCACACTCGCTGCTGCCGCTGCTGGTGGCGGCGCCGGCGCAGCGCAACCTGCTGGCGCGCCGCGTGTACCCCGCGCTGCTGCTCACCGCGCTCGTGCTGGCGCTCACTGTCTTCCAGGTATGTGACCTGTGTGACCACACAATGTACCGCACACTCGCTGCTGCCGCTGCTGGTGGCGGCGCCGGCGCAGCGCAACCTGCTGGCGCGCCGCGTGTACCCCGCGCTGCTGCTCACCGCGCTCGTGCTGGCGCTCACTGTCTTCCAGGTATGTGACCTGTGTGACCACACATTGTACCGCACACTCGCTGCTGCCGCTGCTGGTGGCGGCGCCGGCGCAGCGCAACCTGCTGGCGCGCCGCGTGTACCCCGCGCTGCTGCTCACCGCGCTCGTGCTGGCGCTCACTGTCTTCCAGGTATGTGACCTGTGTGACCACACATTGTACCGCACACTCGCTGCTGCCGCTGCTGGTGGCGGCGCCGGCGCAGCGCAACCTGCTGGTGCGCCGCGTGTACCCCGCGCTGCTGCTCACCGCGCTCGTGCTGGCGCTCACTGTCTTCCAGGTATGTGACCTGTGTGACCACACATTGTACCGCACACTCGCTGCTGCCGCTGCTGGTGGCGGCGCCGGCGCAGCGCAACCTGCTGGCGCGCCGCGTGTACCCCGCGCTGCTGCTCACCGCGCTCGTGCTGGCGCTCACTGTCTTCCAGGTATGTGACCTGTGTGACCACACATTGTACCGCACACTCGCTGCTGCCGCTGCTGGTGGCGGCGCCGGCGCAGCGCAACCTGCTGGCGCGCCGCGTGTACCCCGCGCTGCTGCTCACCGCGCTCGTGCTGGCGCTCACTGTCTTCCAGGTATGTGACCTGTGTGACCACACATTGTACCGCACACTCGCTGCTGCCGCTGCTGGTGGCGGCGCCGGCGCAGCGCAACCTGCTGGCGCGCCGCGTGTACCCCGCGCTGCTGCTTACCGCGCTCGTGCTGGCGCTCACTGTCTTCCAGGTATGTGACCTGTGTGACCACACATTGTACCGCACACTCGCTGCTGCCGCTGCTAGTGGCGGCGCCGGCGCAACTTCTAGGAGGGAGGGGTCTTCCAGGTATGTACCCACACATTGTACCGCACAGAGAGAAATAACATTACAACGTCGCAGCTGTATTCCCTGAAGCAAAGGCTATAATTCAACCAGATTTCACCAGTTATGTTTAAGTCCCATGTAACAGGGGGCGAGCCTCTTGCCATTAACCGGACACGAATTCCAAAATCCGAGGTGCCAATGAGAAAGGCCAGATTTTGCGCGAAAAGACATTTCCCGCGAATGGACTTTTGCGTGAAGAGACACTTGTGCGAAAAGACATTTCCCGCGAATGGACTTTTGCGTGAAGAGACGCTTGTGCGAAAAGACATTTCCCGTGAATGGACTTTTGCGTGAAGAGACACTTGTGCGAAAAGATATTTCCCGCGAATGGACTTTTGCGTGAAGAGACGCTTGTGTGAAAAGACATATCCGCGAATGGACTTTTGCGCGACTGCACTTTTGCGCGAATCCACTTGCGCGAAAGGACAGTAGCCGATGAGGGTTATCAGAGTTTTTATAAGTTGATAGAGTCATAGGAGACTTGCGCGTAAGACATTTCCGCGCAAGAAACTTGCGCAAAAAAGACATTTCCGTAAATGGACTTTTGCGCGGAGGGACACTTACGCAAAAAGGCATTTCCGAGCTTGTAGTTTTGCGCGAAGAGACACTTGCGCGAATCCACTAGCGTGAAAAAGTTGCGGAAATGAGATTTCTTCATAACATCACGCCTGTATTCATTCAAAGGGACAGGGGCGCAAGTACACCCACAAATCGCCAGTATTTTTTTCATTTTACTTTCTTTTAATTTTTTTCGACATGGGTGTCATTTTATGGTTTTCGAGGTTACTGACTTAGTAAAATTAGTCCCAAAATGAAAATCTAAGATGGCTGCTGCAAAAAGTTTCGAATTTTCCGTCGCACCCGTCATCTTGGATTTTAATTTAGACAAACCATGAAAACGACACCCATGATGAAAAATTTAAAAAGTTTCGCAGCCGACATCTTGGATTTTCATTTTGACCACACCTTCGGTTTAAGCACCCTCAAAAACCCTGAAAACGACACTCGTGATGAAAATTTTTAAAATTTTCGTATACGCCATCTTGGATTTTCATTTTGAGGCCAATTTTGTTTGTTATCAGCTACCTCGAAAACCATGAAAATTACACCCATATCGAAAAATAATTAAAAGTAATCAAAAAGAAAAAAATAATTACTGGCGAATTATGGGTGTACTTACACCCCTGTCCAACCCTTTGAATGAATACAGGCGTGATGTTATGAACAAATCACATATTTGCAACTTTTTCGTGGATTCAATTTCATTTAAGTGGATTCGCGCAAGTGTCTCTTCGCACAAAACTACATAATCGGAAATGTCTTTTCGCGTAAGTGTCACTCCCCGCAAAAGTCCATTCGCGGAAATGTCTTTTTTGCGCAAGTTTCTTGCGCGGAAACGTCTTACGCGCAAGTGTCCTGTGACTCCATCAACTTATAAAAACTCTGTTAACCCTTATCGGAGAAGGTTGTTTTTTAGGGTTCCGTACCAAAATGGTAAAACGGAACCCTTATGGTGAGACTCAGTCTATCTGTCTGTCACAGCTGGATATCCCAAGAACTAATAATGCTATCAACTTGAAATTTGGAATAGTTTTAGATGACTATGACGTTTGCCAAACTATATTTTAAAAGAAGTAGCAGCGCTTGTTGGAACTTTAACAGAAACGACAGACATGGTTTTGTTCGTTTAATTATCCTGTACCCAATATACCACTATCATTGTACGCTGCATTGCTGCTTCCATACAAAAATGTTCTAACCAGAATTTTTGGTTCATTTAATTTCCGTAAAAATGAAACTGACCCGAAATATCTCGCCCTCAGTTACGCCAGTTCCGCAAACTGTACGAGCACATAAAGAACGACAAGTACCTCGTGGGCCAGCGCCTCGTCAACTACGACCACCGGCGACACAAACAACAACAGCAGAGCACCCTTCCCGCCAACTGAACGTGGCGTCATCGCGATGACGTCACTCGTGACTAGGCGCGTGATAGACACCAACGATCTCTGTAATTATGACCCTTCTTATAAGCGAAACTTGTTTTTAAATAGGGATTCTCATTGGCAATCTTACCTCGCTAAGTAATCTTTTTTTTATAACAATTTTCTCGAAACGGTAATATAATTTACTGATCAATGGGGGTAGGCAAGCATTTTAATGATTAAAGTAAATTCACATTCAACTTTAGGTCATTGTAGTGCTTGCCAAGCGAAATGCTGATCTAAGTACCATAATATCACGGTACAAAGTTATATTCGAATTAGTCATATTCACTATATCTTGTAAATAAAAATGTAGAGTCTTAGTCAGTAAACTTTTAAACCCACGTAATATTGGCATTCCTTGTATAGAAACATTAGATCTCATAGCCACGCTATTTTATTTGAGCCAAGCTGCGTAATTAGCACATTGTGAATCGTCTTTTCACCGCCTATGTCACGAAAATCGGAAAGTTTATTTAAGATTAAGTATCGATATCCATTCGATTATTTTGACTACACTTAAAACATGTGGAACGTTTACCAAAAATGGCTAAAGAGAACACTAAATGTTAGCAATGCGATGATCGAATAAATAATCGAATAAAATTTTAGTCGAGTAATGAGAGTGACGTCCATCAGAAAAGTCGAGCAAAGATTTTAGTCGTAAATTCGCCCTAACGCGTCAAAAGATAGTCGCGTTTCTGTTTCGTTTTGACACCTCTGGTACACACAATGTCGTAGGGACTTGGCTTGATTGTCACGGAAATGCTACTATTGTGTGGGCTCACTCTTCTCAGTATGGGCACTTTTCCATGCGATTTAGGGCCGGTTGTTTCAAACGGTTGGTTAACGTAACTACATAACATACGTACGTCAAATAATATTGATGGTATTCGACGTACGTTAAGGCAGTAATTTTGTGAAACAACGCTTTTTTTTACGATAGTTAGCGCCATTTTTTACGTATACGCGTGCGTCAAGTGGACGTGATACAACCTGCCCTTAGTATGGTGAGGGTAAATCTAACGATATAAATCTTTGTTTGAAATCGATAAAAAGTTGTGCTTAGTCTGTTGCTGGTTGTCATTAGTCGACTAAAACTTTATTCGATTGAACTTTGATCATTCGTTTTTATTATACCTAAGTCAATCGGCATGAAATTTATTTTTATGTAAAAAAAAAGATAAATATTTTAAAAGACGCGAAAGTGAGAGAATCGGAGTTTATATCGACTGTACACGTTTTATCCCACATGTAATTTTTTAATTACAATTATAAGGGGAGCGGGGTGCAGGCTTCAGTGTGTATACAATGTACAGTCAGGCGAAATGATGATTGCTTAGCAAATTAACTATCAACTTGAAATTGTCCGTGAATTCAAATCACAAGTTTAATTCTATGAAATGGATACAACATGACGAATTGTGTTAGTCAATCTGCTACACAACCAAGTTCTCTGATTGTACAAGGTGCGAACAAAACGGCGATTTCTAAAAACTTAGTTTTGTGATCCGATGACTCATAATTAAATCTGGGTTGTACTTGTAGCACACCTCAATGTTATCTGAAACAATTAGCTTTTTAGCAGAATTACTGAAGTAGTCACAGTATTCTATAATTCCTTATTCATTGTCTTACATTATAGGATATTATGGCTGCTTGCATTATTATTGCTGATTTTCGAAAGCGCTTTCAAGCATTCACACCGCTCCCGCTCTGCAGCATTTCTTCTCTATAAGGCGCTTTACAGCCGGCGCACATCTGACGAAGCGCAACGAAGTTGTCAATGCTAAACAAATATCAACATTTTGTGCCTTACAATAAAGTCGAAAATAAATAACCTAAGACACGCACATCTGTCCGCTTTGATACGCTCTCAAGCTAATGGAAGTTCATTTATTTTCAACTTTATTTCAACGTAGCAAGGTCGATATTTGCTTAGCAACCGTTTTGCGCCTCCTTTAATATGCGCCGGATCCTATCATTGTGCAAGTAACTAGCACGCCAGTGTATCGAATCACACATTTCTTAGAATTATTTTACTTGTTATACATTGTTATTGAAAAAACACCAACAACTTCTTAAGAGGTCATTGTACTCATTATGAACAACTTTTATTATGGGACCAAACCAGAAATCGCGAAAAAAATATCAACTGTTCCCTACACTTATGTTCGTATAACTCGTCAAAATGTAGGGAACAGCTGATTCGCGTTTTCAGGGTTGGTGCCGTAGTATAAGTTGTTCATAACGATGAGTAAAATGACCTCGTGACCTCTCAAGCTCCGCTAATGAGACACAATTGATTTTCTATTGTATCGTATTACATAGGATACGGCTTGCCGGGTTAAGAGGTTGTTGGTGTTTTTCCAATAACCCTGCATAATAATGTAATTTTGTGGTCTTCAATTTTTTAGAAGCCTACACGTTAATTTGCCAATGTATATTATAATATTATAAAGTTATTATAAATACGCTTCTGTTGTAATCATTCCCTTACTGTTAACATAATTATCCTGGGCGTTGGTGATTAGTGGAAATGTTACTTGTACAGTTCGACATTTAGACTACAGAGTATTGAACAATCGAAGATAGAGTTCATAGTTCCGTCATTGTAGCGAACAAACCACTGTCCAAAGAAAGCGGTGAACGGTCACACAATAAAGGCTGTCTAAATACCCGAGCGTTTTTTGACAACTTAATGTCAAATAATGGGGAAAATGACAGATTTTCATGCCAGTAACGGTCGAAAACTAGGAAACCAAAGTTTAAGGCTGTTTTTGCGCAGCGGGCGACGGGACACTAGCTGGCATGCATTTCTGCTCCCACGCTAAAGTGGCGATCTATTGGCGACTCCTTCTGCAATCTGAAATCTGAAAAGTATGTATCTGATGAAAGTTTACCTACATTTCAACAGCTACAAAGGAATTACTTTAAAACGCATCTATGACAGGACTATGAATACAAATAACATTAAAATATCTTGAGAAATGAATTAAGACTATGTTTGCGCATAGGCTTAAAAGGAACCTCTGAATCTTAATTCTTCAGTAAGTTAGTTTGAGCTAGACATAGTAGCCCAACAGTTATTATCTTTTACTATAATAATTTAGGTTCTCCTATACTCGCAATGTGACGTTTGTCATTTTTGAATATCGTTTTCGCTTGCCAGTAAAAAAAAAAAAACGGGCTTTGTAGGACACGGGACAGCCATGGTAATACATTTACTATGGAAAAGGAGAGTGACCTTTTGCCCTTTTAAACAAAAAGTTCTGATATGCACTGTGTGGCCAATTGTTTCTGTCAATGATGACAGCTCCACTATTTGCCTGTCGCTCGCAGATAATATGTGTGAGTGAGAGGCAAATAATCGATTGGAACAGAGTTGCCATACCTCAATATGTAAATTGGCTAAAACAAATAGACTGCTTTAAACTAATTACAAGGGGAAAAAAAATTATGGTCATTCTCCATTCAATCAGGGTTACAACATCTTGAAAACCCGCTTTTCTTACAATTTTAATGTTACTGTTTATCACACGTAGATAGAACAATATTGTTTCTGAGTAAAACATTTTATAACTAATCAAGTCTGGTCAAGAGTTCGATTTAAAAGAATATTTTTTGTATTCAAAATGGAATGAGCATACAGTCAGACAGTCGTGTAATTTTATAGTGTTACTCTATAAAAAAATAATTGAGCTAAATAAAAATGTCTGCCTATAATTACGTAAAATAATTACAAAATGAAGTTATTAGGTGGTGAAATTAGCAAAAAAAAAAAAATAATTTTTATTTTAATTCCTCTAGTGTTAAGTAGTTTTATAAAAACATTATTTATTGTACACTGCTCAATCTTATATGTGTTTTATTGTTTTTAAAATGATTGTTTTGTTTTTATTACACCGGGGTCTCTCCTTAAATTATTTCTTAAAAAGTTTAGTACTGTGTACAATTGTATGTATAGGTCTACAAAATCAACAATGTAGATGTAAAAAATATAAAAAAAACGACTTAAAAAGTGGTTTTAATCATTCTCCCTATTTGTTTTTTATTGCAACTTAAATTATTTCTGCTTATAAACCATTAGTAGAGAATAGACCTGGGTAGTTCTATCTTTCCTATTCCTTGGCTTTAAGTCTATAATTATCTATTCCTAATTCCTACTGTATGTAAATTGTAAAGATAAATAATTTGACTGGCGTAGGATGTTATTTCAGTTATCAATGGTGAATTAATATGAGTTAGATGATAGTAGATACAGGCAATAAGCAATTTGTAAACAAATAAAATGAATATTGAAATAGTTTCATCTTTTATTAAAAATTTACTATCCATTCTATGACTCCTTATCATTAGATAGCGGTGTACTCATCAAGGTGGGTCATGTATACTTAAGTGAAACGTACAGCCGGATTCAAACTTTATGGTGACTCTGAAGAGCGCTTCTCGCTGTGCAGTACCTCACCCCCGTTGACAGGTGAATTTGTTACTGCGCAGCGACTCGCCTCATGTTCCGAGCTGTCTTAGGCCCAGTGCACACCGCTGGAGGCGCGGCAAAGAGCAATGAAGACAACAATTTAGTATAAACCGTAACTACACAAATAAATTAGCATGCGGTGCTCGGAGCACCCTCGGGCTACTACAAGAACATGCGCGCGACTGTTCCAGTCGCCGCCGTGCTGCTCTGCGCTTCGTGGCACTACCCCGCGCCGCGCCCGGCTGGCTGGCTGGAGGTCAGATTATCGAACAGCACTAATGACATGGGCGCGCTCGGAGTAGTTGCGCGCCACCGCGCGTCTCTCCGCTCGAGGGCTCTCAAGGGCTCTTGGCGTCGCTCCGGGCCCGCGGGATCCGCCCGCGCGTAGGGCGGCGAAGGACGCAGTGGCCGGCCCCGCGGGAGTTGCAGTGGAGGAATCGGCAGTGCAGAACATCGCCACTGCACCTCCTACAGGCGACGCTCGATCCTTGCCTGCCGACACACCACCACCCGGTGCTCGCCTGCTCGAATTCTTATTCGTCTAAAAATGGAAATTGAAACTTAATTAACGATTGAGCTATTCAAACAAGTAGTTGTAGGTACTTATATTTTTTCGATGACACTGCTTGTAATAATAACTTCTAGAAATAGACAACTCATAGTACGAAACTATAAAATTGGTTTTCTTTTTATTAAGTTTCATGATAAAGTAAATATAACTAGAAAACCGGCCGGCGGCGGCGGCGCGGCCGTATGAAATTTATTTCCTATTGAATACGATACCACACATTTTATGCAAGAATGTTTATCGGAGATGTAACCAATACAGAACAAAGAATACTTACTGTGAAATTATGTGTAAAACACTCCACAAAATAATAAAAAACATTGTTTGTTTTCTCGCTATTTAGAACACTTCATCAATCTCAACTTTGTTGTTTGTCAAAAACTTAAACGTCAAAAACTTTTAAATGTCAAAAAAATCAAACCTCATACCGACACCTGCAAGGAATAACATCGTAACTCAGTTTTAGGCAGTTTTGAGTTACAATTATATTCTAGCTGTACAAAAAATTTAGTTTTTTTTTGCACTCACTCCTGTGGGTAAATTCCTTTACGTAAGGATTTGGATAGTGTAAAAACATTGTAAGTGAGCGGCAACTGTAGTTAATAAAAGGGTATACAATACACATCCTCATCATCATTGTTTATGCTCGCCATTATTAATATAACATTGTAATACAAGATACAGTCTTGTTCTTACATTGTTTTTAATTTATTGAAGTACCTATTAATAATAGGTACAGGGTTAAAAATCTGCATCATTGGCTGTATTACAGCCAATGATGCAGATTTTTAACCGTTAAATTTTTAACCGAGGGGCCCGTGGCTAAATAATAACAGCCGCACAGGTCGATCGATCAGGTTAAGCTACGCTTGCCGCGGTTGGTCTGTGGATGGGTGACCATCTTTACATACCGAGACCCCTCCGTGCCTCGGAAAGCACGTTAAGCCGTTGGTCCCGGCTGTCATTTGTGGATCTTTGACAGTCGTTACGGGTAGTCAGAAGCCCGAAAGTCTGACAACCAGTCTTACCAAGGGGTATCGTATTACCCAGTAACTGGGTTGTGGAGGTCAGATAGGCAGTCGCTCCATGTAAAATACTGGTATTCAGCTGCATCCGGTTAGACTGGAAGCCGACCCCAACATAGTTGGGAAAAGGCTAGGCAGATGATGATGCAGATTTTTAACCCTCTGATGCCTGATGATTTAAATAAGCTGCATATCGACAGAATTATCTAGTCTCCAGTGAATTAAAGTAAGGTAGCTAAAGTTGTATCAAAGAGTAAAGTGTTGTATAAACAGTCGTCTAAATCGTCAGCAAGGGATTAGAAACCTGTATGCTTAATAAAACCGAACCGATGCGATGCCTTTGTTTTCATTTTTTAAACCTTCAGCGAGGGTTTTTACCTCATTATAACACGTGCAGATAAGGAAAAGATTAAACATTTGCCTTCTTTTGTTTTTAAGCTCATTAAAGCCGAACCGATGCCTTTGTTTTCATTTTTTAAAGCTTCAGCGAGGGTTTTTACCTCATTAGAACACATGCTTATAAGGAAAAGTTTAAACATTTGGCTTCTTTTGTTTTTAAGCTCATTAAAGCCGACCGATGCCTTTGTTTTCATTTTTTAGAGCTTCAGCGAGGGTTTTTACCTCAATAAAACACATGCAGATAAGGAAAAGTTTAAACTTTTGGCTTCTTTTGTTTTTAAGCTCATTAAAGCCGACCGATGCCTTTGTTTTCTTTATTTTTAAGCTTCAGCGAGGGTTTTTACTTCAATAAAACACATGCAGATAAGGAAAAGATTAATCAATTGCCGTCTTTTGTTTCTAAATACATTGTTAACTCAGATAAAAAATATGGATTAGGATTATGGGTTAGTTATGCTTCTAAAATAACTTGAAGCTCATTCGGTGTTTGTTTGCGCTTGCGGCCAGACCTATATCGGATACTCTCCTGTTTCTCCCCTGATCTGTATTACGTTTGTGTGTGATTAACGTCTACTGGCTTTCCTACTGGACTCTGATTGTCTTACGTTTGGAACCGTGTTGTTATTCGGATACATTGTGACCTGTGCACTGTTTACTGGACTCGATTTTAGGCTGCGGTTGGTTTATGTATAGTGCTTTGTTAGATTCTGTGTGAACAATGGCAAATTACACAGACGAAGTGCTCCAAAACTTGCTGGATATCTTTGGCGAAGATTTCGAAGAGCTTCCTGGCTCTTCGATAATTCCTGGCTCCAGGGCCGGATTAACCATATCGGGGCCCTTAGGCAATGCAATTCTCGGGGCCCCTTTTCAGCCGTTTGAAGATCATCAGCTCTTCTAAAGTTGATGATGGGATGTGAGTAATGGCATCAGCAGAATCACCGGACTCAGGAACTACAGTAAAAGATTTGTATTTGGGCTCATCGAAATGGTCTTAACGAATAGGTTACAGATACGTGATGAACTGATGATTCAGGTGTCACTGACTCTGGCAGGGCCACCATCAGGGATTTTAATTTTGATAACACAAAATTTTTTTCGCTAATTAGTCGAAATTTGTCGCCAAAATATCAGAATTTGTCAGTCACTTGTTCAAAAGATATAAGTGTTTATAGGCTGCCGATCTGGAGAGTCTTCCCAGCAGGGCCACATTTATATCTCAAATACTAGGGCACCTAGCGAAGACCTGTTTTATCCCATATTTTGTCGCCAATTAGTCGTAATTTGTCGCCAAGTCACAGACTTGTGACTTGGCGACAAATTGTTTATTGCGGCCAGTTCTTCCCCTTTGTGACTTACTATAGGAACATGCAAGAAACGTTCTGCTACTTCTCCATTTGACGTAACGTATCTCAGCACCACGGTCAACTGATCAGTATGAGAGATATGCATATGTCTGTTGTCGAATCGACGCTTATTGAAAAATATTTGGCTTCAATAATTTCATTAACAATTAATAAAAAATAAAAACTTTAAGTAGGTACTTCAGACCTTAATCCATATGATGTTAGTAATAATCAGTGATCGGAATAGGTAGAGCTATTTAGGTTCATTGACCGCAAACATTGATGTTAATATGGATATTCCACGGGATTCCGACTGATACTACGGGATTTTTACGGGATTTTATTGTCGCTATAGTGACGCACCTGTTTTTGTCTTTTTCTGCGCCACTAGAATTCAATTCTTTACCAACAGTAACTTCGAAACTAAACTTAACTTCGTAACTAAAAGGGAATATCCATATTATTCTAATCTATGGCAAGTACATAAAACAGCTCTACTTATTCCGATCTATGGTAATAATACATTGTCTTTACATACAAAAACATGTTAAATCTGTATTTTTATGAATTAAAGTTATTATTATTAAAAAAAAAAAATACACACGTAAAACCTTACTTCCCAATATTTCAATAAGGTCCTCGCAAATCGTTCAACACAAATATGATTGTCTTCCTATCCCAACATTACCATATTTGGCTAAATGCGAACTAAGGAAGGGACCGTACTCCGCGAGTAATTCTAAATTTCTCAAATAGTTGCCATCTATGTTGAAAACCAAGAATTTCATCATCAACACTAACTGCTAAATTACTTTTGTTCGCGCACGGGGCCCTTAGCCGATGCGGGGCCCCTAGGCAGTTGCCTACTCTGCCTAATGGTTAATCCGTCCCTGCCTGGCTCTTCGGCAAGTTCTGGCCCTTCGGTGCCTTGCCTTGCCATCATTGATAGAGGTCAGTGTGTTCAATTTAATTCTTTCATTCATTCGCTCTATGCGTTTAAGGGGAATGCGCCAACCAGCCCGCGAAATTCAAAATTTCTTGCGTTTTTTGCAATTTGCAGGCCATTGCTAGGTTGTATGTTGATTAAAAATTATTCGTGGCTGTAAGACGTAAGTAGTTACAGAATTATAATCATCAAAATCACCAATACAACCCTCCAACTTCATAAAGGTGTAAGAACAAAAAAAAACAGAAAAAGCAATTCCTACAGCGATCAAACGATCGCATAGAGCGAATGAATGAAATTGAACACTTAGTGTTGCCATTTAGTGGTATAATTATTATTATTAACCGGTTGAATGCAGTAATTACAGAAACAATTAAAAAGTAATTGTGTCTCGCGTGGATCCACGTTCCGGACATACGAAAGGTTGATTATTTACTGGAGCAACAATATCAGACCCACCCTACTTTATGATTGTTTTTTTTTATAATACATATAGTCAGTGGTGTCTGTGTGGTGTCGGACTTGTCTGTGTGGTGTCGGACTTAAAGAATTGCACCACCCCATACTTCCCGTGGGTGTCGTAAAAGGCGACTAAGGGTCGTACCGGAGAATGGGCAGCAGCGTTCTCTATGCATTCCACCACCATACTATACTGCGATCGCCAACCCGCCTGCCAAGCGTGGCGATTATGGCAAACCCCTCCAAGAATGACAAGCACAAGAAACACTAGACCCCTAGTACCCGGCGGGCCACCTACCCTTGGTTACGGTAGCAGCCAAGGCCACGGTGAGGCAAGGGGTGCTAAGAATCCCCGGAAGAGACCCGGCTACCACAATCACCGAAAACTGGACCTGGCAACATACAACACGCGTACACTCCGGACCGACGAGAAGATCACCGAACTCGAGGAAGAATTGAGCAAGATACGATGGAGTATAGTGGGGTTATCTGAAGTCCGAAGAGAGGGGGAGGACTCGATAATCCTCAAATCCGGAAACTTGCTCTATTTCCGGGAGGGCAACCAGCAGTCCCAAGGTGGTGTCGGGTTTATCGTCCATAAGTCCCTTGTGAGCAACGTGGTGAAGATCGAGAGTGTGTCGACCAGGGTGGCGTACCTTATACTCAGAATATCCGAAAGGTATTCGCTGAAGGTCGTACAGGTTTACGCCCCGACCTCGTCACACCCCGACGATGAGGTAGAGACCATGTATGAGGATATTTCCAGAGCCATGCATGGCTCTAAAACTCACTTTACCGTTGTCATGGGGGACTTTAACGCGAAACTGGGTAAACGTAACGATGATGAGCTGCGAGTGGGGCAATTTGGAGTTGGATGCCGGAACCACCGCGGCCACCTACTGGCCAGTTTTATGGAGAAGGAAGGCCTCTTTATGATGAATTCCTTCTTCAGAAAACGTGAGCATAGAAAGTGGACCTGGCAGAGCCCGGATGGTGCAACTAAAAATGAGATTGACTTCATTATGTCGACGATGAAGCAAGTATTCAATGATGTCTCTGTGATCAACGCGGTGAAAACCGGAAGTGATCACCGTATGGTAAGAGGCACATTGAACTTAAATATCAAGCTGGAGAGATCTCGACTGATGAAGTCTACGCTCCGTCCAGCACCGATCCAGATCCAAAACCCCGAGAGCTTTCAGCTCGAACTCCAGAATAGTTTCGAATGCCTAGGGAGCTCCGTGGACGATTACAACGATGGGTTCGTGGAAACTGTCCATACGGTCGGGTCTAAGATCTTCAAGACCCGCCGTACGAATTCAAAAAAGAAGCTCTCTGATCCTACTTTGCGGCTCATGAAGGAGAGGCGCGATATGATCCTGCAGTCTACGGATGATGCGTTAAATTACCGGCAACTCAATAGACGGATCTCTAAGGCCTTGAAAAGCGATCTTCGCCGCTTTAATACAGATCGTATTAAGGACGCGATAGAGCGAAATAAAGGCTCCAAGGTCTTTGCTAGAGATCTGTCTATTGGGTAGAGCCAGCTTACGAGACTGAAGACCGATGATGGCAGGATCGTATCCGACAAACCTGAGCTGTTGGGAGAGATCGAGAGGTTCTATGGACAGTTATACACGTCAACAAATAACCCCGCTATGAATCTGGCAAACGACCCAAGAGCTAGATTGACCCGGCACTATACCGAAGACATCCCGGACGTCAGCCTGTACGAGATTAGGATGGCTCTGAAGCAGCTCAAAAACAACAAGGCACCGGGTGATGACGGAATTACGGCCGAGTTGCTGAAGGCGGGCGGAAAACCCGTTCTGAAGGCCCTTCAGAAGCTGTTTGGTTCCGTCATACTCGAGGGCAAAACACCACAGGCATGGAACAGAGGTGTGGTGATACTTTTCTTTAAGAAGGGCGATAATGCCCTCCTTAAGAATTATAGGCCCATCTCACTCCTGAGCCATGTCTTCATGCTGTTTTCGAGAGTCATCACGAACCGTCTCGCGCGCAGGTTTGACGACTTCCAGCCTCCCGAACACGCCGGATTCCGTAAAGGCTTTAGCACCGTAGACCACATACATACGCTGCAACAGGTTATACAGAAGACCGATGAGTATAACCTGCCTCTCTGCTTAGCGTTTGTGGACTACGAGAAAGCTTTTGATTCGATCGAGACATGGGCTGTGCTGCAGTCTTTTCAACGGTGCCAGATCGACTATCGGTACATCGAAGTGCTGAAGTGTCTGTACGAAAACGCCACTATGTCAGTCAGACTCCAGGATCAGGCCTCGAAACCTATCCTTCTGCAGCGAGGTGTGAGACAGGGAGACGTTATCTCTCCGAAACTGTTCACCGCTGCACTGGAGGATGTCTTCAAGGTTCTGGACTGGAAAGGGGCTGGCATCAACATCAATGGCGAGTACATAACTCACCTTCGGTTTGCCGACGACATCGTAGTCATGGCTGAGACTATGGAGGACCTCAGTACAATGCTCGATGACCTCAGTAGAGCCTCCGAAAGAGTGGGTCTTAAAATGAACATGGACAAAACGAAGGTCATGTCAAATGCCCATGTAACACCCACTCTCATAAAAATCGGAGACGCTACACTCGAAGTCGTGGACGAGTACGTTTACCTAGGACAAACTGTCCAGTTAGGTAGGTCTAACTTCGAGAAAGAGGTCAATCGACGAATCCGACTCGGCTGGGCAGCGTTCGGGAAGCTACGCAATATCTTCTCGTCCCACATACCTTAGTGTCTCAAGACGAAAGTCTTTGACCAGTGTGTGTTGCCAGTGATGACTTATGGAACGGAAATGTGGTCGCTCACAATGGGCCTTATAAGAAGGCTAAAAGTCACCCAAAGGGCAATGGAGAGGGCTATGCTTGGAGTTTCCCTACGTGATCGAATCAGGAATGAGGAGATCCGCAGGAGAACCAAGGTAACCGACATAGCCCGAAGAATTGCCAAACTTAACTGGCAGTGGGCAGGGCACATTGCTCGCAGAACAGATGGCCGATGGGGCCGAAAGGTTCTGGAGTGGCGACCGCGTACCGGAAGACGTAGCGTTGGAAGGCCTCCCACAAGGTGGACCGATGACCTTGTGAAGGCCGCAGGAACCCGTTGGATGCGGGAAGCACAGGACCGGTCGAAGTGGAGGTGCTTGGGGGAGGCCTATGTCCAGCAGTGGACGTCTTTCGACTGAAATGATGATGATGATGATAGTCAGTGGATTGTAACGTACGAACAATAAATGATGAACAAAAGCAAATTAAAAAGAGAAAATATATAACAGGTAACGCTTGATCCATGAGGTTACGGTCTAGTAACAAAAAAATGTTACAAAAACAACTGTTGTGTGAAACCACCTTTACTTGTAGCGTAATGAGGGATTTTCTTTTTCTTTTTTTTTTAACGCTTCCCTAGTCGCTGGATAGATGGCGCTGAACTTGGTAAGTTACTGCAAGGAACGGAAGTCACATAATTTTTTTATTAATTCACTTGGATGTAATTTTGAGATCGTAAAACGAAAGCAAACGAAACTGTCACTCAACGAGCGTATATGACGTGCCGCAATGTTTTTTTTTCCAAGCGTTTTGACTTTGGCATCTAGTAACATAGTCAGTTCAACGCCATCTTCAGGGTTCTTGGGAACTATTTTTTTTTTAAATACTGAAAAGAAAAACCTCTCATTGTTTTATGACTGTCATAAAATTCAAAAATTTTCAAACTCACATACCTACGCGTCGTGCGGGAATGTAAGTAGGTAGCATTTTATGCATTTCTACAATCTTATAGTATCGAACAGTTCTGGATACAAAAGCGGGTTAAACCATATTAATTATACGGTCGGCGCAGCCTTAATAAGAATACAGAACCTTCTTTTTTGAAGTCTGTAAAAAAAAATATAAAAGACGCCGTACAAAAATTTTACAGCACGCAGTTCTTTCTTCCTCCCGAAAAGTAGGTACTTACTTACGAGGTTTTCACTCTAAGGCGTCGAAATATTTTTTTGTTACATGTCATGTTGCATTGCGTAAGTATAGGTATTTTGACGGCCTAGCTGTTTGTTTTAAGGACGCTATATTATAGGGAATTATTCCGTTCTGATCCCCTGACCCCCAGGGGATCAGAACGGAATAATTCGAGCTGAGTCAGGTGTGCCGAGTATGGGCTCGTTTTCTTAGTTATGTTGAGACCTTACCTCCGGACTTGATGGAGTGACCTGCAGGTGTACTTCGAAGACTCCTACTGGAACTAACAGCCGAGCTGATCTAGGTGTGCCGAGTATGGGCTCGTTTTCTTAGTTATGTTGAGACCTTACCTCCGGACTTGATGGAGTGACCTGCAGGTGTACTTCGAAGACTCCTACTGGAACTAACAGCCGAGCCGTCTTTTGTTAGTTTTGTTGAGACCTTAAGAATAGGTAGGCAGGCACTAGGCCGGGTCTAGTCTAGGCAGATGCGGTCACTAATCGGAAACATAAAACAAAAGTATCTAAAAACAAAAGATTACAGCCGCCATCTTGGATTTTCATTTTGACTTTGTTTTCGGCTCCAGCACCCTCGAAAACTATGAAAACGACACCCATGATAAAAAATATAAAAAAAATTACAGCCGCCATCTTGGATTTTCATTTTGACCTCACTATCTGCTTTAGCGCCCTTGAAAACCATAAAAACGACACCCATGATAAAAATAAATTACAGCCCCCATCTTAGATTTTCATTTTGACCTAATTATTGGCTCCAGCACCCTCGAAAACCATGAAAACGACACCCATGATGAAAAATTAAAAAAAACTACAACCGCCATCTTGGATTTTCATTTTTATCTCACTATCGGCGATCTCAATATCCGTCACTTTGCACGGCCAAAAATGTAATTGACAGGCTTATGGTGATTTATTGAGGTAGCCACTGCTAATATGCCTTTATGCAATGCACGACACTGTTTAGTACGTTATCCTAATTGCGTAACACACTTGGAATGGCAATCCATTCCGATTTGACAGTTCAACAATATCCATTGCGTTGTTTTTGTTTTACGAATTTTTTTAAATATTTATGATGCAACTAGCTGTGCCCCGCGGTTTCACCCGCATAAGTTTCGACCCCGTGGGAATATCGGATAAAACGTAGCCTATATGTGTCAGCTACCTCTATACAAAATTTTATCAAAATTGGTGAAGCCGTTTGAGCGTGAAGAACAAACATATAAACATACACACACACTCACAAACTTTGGCCTTTATAATATTAGCGTGATGAATATTGTAGCATTTGTACTGTTTGCCTTGTAGGGTGTGTGCCAAATAAACGTATTTTCTTTCTAGTTTTCGAGAACCTACTTGCATTTGATACCATAACAAATTTATTATATAAAATACGAAATAAACCGAATAAAACAAGCTTGTTTTATATTTTTTTTCAATAAGCTCGTCCGCAAATTGTTAATACATAGGTACTTTGGCAACTTGTACTTGATTAATCACTGTATAGTGAAATTAAGTAAATAGCATTCTACTTATAAGAACACTTCACATTACCTACAAACTGTTTGAAAACAAATCACCGTAAACTTTAAAAAAATACATGGCAAAAATAAAATAAAATTAGGCTCAAGTATCAAGTCGTGTCAGTTTACTCATAATTTCACCGCTTCGCGCATGTCGCTGTGTGTGTGAGCCGTGCACGTGTAGTAGTAAGACTCAATACCTAAAACTGAAGCGCGTCAATTCGTAAACGCGTCCTTAAAGTAAGTAACTTCAAACTAGGTGCAAAAATATTTGCTGGGATACACGCTGCCGTAAACAGCGAATTTCAGCGAAAAACACCACACATTCCAATGTGCTTCTGGTGCATGCGATGGTGGAGATATTTAAAGCTAGGTTATAACATTTAAAACTTATATTTTTACTTAAGTAGGTACTAGATTAAGTTGGAACTTTGACCTTCAAGATCATAACTAGAAGGCTCCCAGGTAATACAAAATAGTGATCACAATGACTGACTCTCGGCTTCGCCCTTTATTTACACCCGTTAGGTCATCACCACGTCCACAACACATTCGTCGTATGAAATGGCTATAAACACGGCAAATTTACGTAGTGAGTATCAATCTGCGACACAACTAATGTCCCTGACTTTTCATCTCTGCTGAACGTGAAACTTTACACCGCAGTTTACAAAGGTTCAAAGACGCTAACAATAACCGGAGTATTTTTTAGATATTTTGTAATCATTTTACCTCGGCATTCCACATATTCATGTACCTACCATTACCTACGTCTTAAAATATTAAGGCTGCTTACCTACGTATAAATGGATAATTATTTTGGAGATGAAATGGAGCGGGAGGATTTTACCCTACCTACCTAACCTAGCTGCCTGTTATTCGCGCTATTAATTATACCTACGCTGGACTAAATATACTTACTATACGAAACAACAGTTGTTTTTTCTGCCGATTCAAAGCGCCTCGCTCGAGGTTCTCAGGAACTAAAATTCAAATACTTAGGTAAATAAAGTTGTGAATGTTCCATGTCGATAATTTTCTTCAGACAGTGAGTAATTTTTAATTTACGTCTTTCAAATAGAAAATTAATTTCGCCAGAAATTTCTGCAATTTGATTAGCTAAAACAAATTAGCTAATAATGGTTTCTAATTTCAAAAGATAATTACCTACTTATTTCCAAAGTAAACACCTAACATCGAAATAAAACTTGCCATCTACAATGTACTGTACTTTAGCATTTTTACTTTAATTAAATACCTACTTAATTTTAGATTTACCACCGACTCAACTAAGCAGTTATGGCTCAACCATAGTAGTTTTTAGGCTATTTGAAGCCCATCCTCATATTTAAAGCTCACTGATCTGACAGTCATGTGCTTTGTGTCACTTTACTAGGACACTAGTCACTGGTTCATAGCTTGTGATCCGCCCTGATGAATTTTCAATTAACCTTTGCAGCAATTATTCTATTGCCATAAAAATAACTGGGAGCGATTCGACTTTTTTCTCTTACGTAAGTAATTAATACTCTCAGTGTTTATAACGATCGATAAAGTTCAGAAAAGTATTTTTATATCGAAGGATATTATCCTATCTCTAATATTAGTTCCATGGACCCTCACGTTGCTATCAGCGCCAAAATGGTGAAAATCGAATGTCTTCATTTTGTCATCTATACTATGAAATCCACCGTACTTGTATAATACAGGTCAGTGCACTAGCGTCACGATTGCTGCGAAAATGTTGTTCTGTTATACAAATGATTAAAGGGGCTTATATGACCTAAAGTGCGGTCACTGAAGGACTGCATAGAAAAGAAAGAGAAACGCGGTGACACAACGCTGATAATTACGTTTTTCGCCCGTGGTCCCTTCTCGTAGTCCCTGGAGGGACCATGGAGCTTTTTTTCTTCGTGGTTCCAATAATACTGGAAAATTCCGTGGTCCCTTCTCGTATTCCCTGGAAGGGACCACGGAGGTTTTTTTCTTCGTGTTCCTATAATACTGGTTTTACTATTCGTGTTCCCTAAAAGATATAAGTACATAATACTGCTGAACCAATCAAATAAAAATTAAAAAGAAAACAAACGCAAAACGATCACCACAAATATAATGAAGCAATTAATAATTACAAAAAATCTATTGTTTGGATTAAAACACTAGTATTTTAGTATGTTGCTTGTAGAATAATCTGATAAAAAATCAGAAGTGATTTTATGTAGGTATATTAGTATGGTTTTTGTTGTAAAAAGAAAGTTTTTAGAGGTATCTTCATGTTTTTTTGCATCGTATCAAATTAGTTGTATTATGTTTTCAACACACTATCTACCTAGCATAAATCCTGAAGAATATCATATATTTTTCTGATTTTGTTTACTGTAGTCGATCATATACTTTTATTGTTTATAAAATTTGCGTTTTTTGCGTTTAGGTCCAACGGTGTTATTCTGTAAAAATCTCACCGTAAAAACTTAGGTGAAGTGAGCGTGGAGTGAGCTGTTAACAGGGTCAATTCCTAGCAAAAACAAACTCACTTCACCTAAGTTTACACGGTGAGATTTTTACAGAAACGACCGGCTGTAAGCCCTTTAAGGCATTTGCATAGAAAATAACTCTGAGAGCGGTAACCGTGCATACATATGTTCGCGGCTTTACGCGTAAAAACGCGGGAATCCTGCCGTCTAATCAAGTCTTCCCGCCATATTGCGTTCTGTATCGCACACGCGTTGAATTCATATAAGGCCGACTGCTTATGTTTCATGCCCAACGTTAAACCAGACACGTCGGTTATAAACTCATGCTGGGAATCGTTTATTTTGTAATATATTTCACTAGGAGGTTTCTTGCGGTTTTGTTTGTATTTTGCTAGCGAATGGATTACTACGGTTTTCGGTTTCAGTCTGACAACCAGTCTTACCAAGAGGTATCGTGTTACTAAGTAACTAGGTTGTTGAGGTCCGATAGGCAGTCGCTCCATGTAAAATACTGGTATTCAGCTACATCCGGTTAGAGTGGAAGCCGACCCCAACATAGTTAGGAAAAGGCTAGGAGAATTGATTGGATCATGGATGACTACGGTTTATAAGGTAACCAAGAAATGTAGACGATGTCTACGGTTCTTCCTTAGGTACCTTATAGCTGATGTCGCTGCTCTGACTCTGGGGCTGGCAGAGACCAAAAAAATGATCAAGCTAAGATTAAATTTCATGTATCAGCTGGTCATCTGATATTACCCGTAGGAAACCTTTCAAGAAGTCGCGTCAAGAGTAAAACTTGCGACGAGTTCGAAAAAATAAACCTATAGGTACCTCATCAACTTCCGACCCTATTTTTTTTTTTTCATTTTGGCAACTCATTAAATGACCCCTCTCGCTCTGGATGGAGTGGAAGGGAGTGTCAGACTCTTACTGACTAAACCCACCCGTGTTCCTTCCTTAGCCCTTTATGTTCCGGGCCAGCGGAAACCCTTTCGGACAATCCCGCTGAAACTTCCTACCCTTGTCCCATGGTACTTGGGGTCGGTGCAACATGTTTCTTCTTCCATTCTCACCTGTCAACCTTCACGATATCATTCACTCCCTTCTCTTTCATATCATTCCTCATACAATCCATCCATCTTTGGCCTTCATACTATGTCTACCTCATTGATAGATTGCCGCCAGAACGTTCCAGAATAACTTAAAAATCAGGACAGATGGACGGATAGTTTTTCAGCTTCAGTAGGTATACATAAGATGTTCTAAGCAATATTCACTTCTTATATAAGTTGATATTAATAATCGCAGTTCGTAACAGCAAGGATCACGTCATCTGTTTTCATATTGGATCTTTTTACGGGCGGCTTAGCCTTCAGAGATATTATGAAGCCTTTTCTTTACACAATAATAACTTTTAATTAAATGGGCATAGGGTCGATGGCCTTGGTATGAGCCATGCCACGGATATCGAGCCATGCGGACGAATCAGGGACATGTCGTGAGGAAAGTTTTAAGTTTGAACGTGGATTAGTGGATCATGTCTAAGAGAAGGGAAAGACCTTGATTGTGAGAAGGAAAGTGGATGAATGCTGAGATGACAAGTTAGTGATAGAGATGTATGGAGAAAGAAGCTGCGCCGGCCCCTAGTGAATTTTTAAAGTTACGCGTACATCTATACTAATGGGTATTATAAAGACGTATAATTTGTAAGTTTGTATGTAGGTTTGTTTGTATGCAATCTCTGGAACTGCCAGTCGGATTTAAAAAACTCATTTTGCATTTGATAGCCTAATTCTCGAGGAAGGCTTTAGGCTATTTCACTTCACGCTATGATCCTTAGGAGCGAGCAAAAAAAGTCGGAAAGAACGCTAAGTGCTAACGAAGTGGAATGGTGAAGCGATGCAGCGGGGTGGGACGGGGGAATAAGAAATTTCACGCGGACTAAGTCACGGGCAGAAGCTATAGTGCCTATGTACAGTCAACAAAGGAGATAAGTACACAGGAGCATTGGATATAGTTGAAGTTTACTAAGAAACCGATGGATGTTCTGGACTGAAATTTAATTTAATAAATGAGCAGTTTGTTTACTATTAATACAAAGAAATTTTATTTAAGAACATCCATCGGTTTCTTAGTAAACTTCAACTATATCCGACGCTCCTGTATACTTATCTCCTTTGTTGACTGTACATAATACAAGCAGATACCTACTTAGGCCCACTTGCACCTAAAGTCACTAAGTACGTTTGACGCTATAACCTATCTATTTAAAACATCATTCTGTCTCTGAACGATGTTTTAAATTCGTTTAGCGCTAAACGTGTTTAGTGATGTGTGGTGCAAGCAGCACCCTATTTGCGTAACACAATTTCAATCATAATCCGAGAGATTTAAAGGATATCTCTAATCCTAGCTTTAAAAATTCACCTGCTCTACAACGTAATAACGCAATGAACGTTTGCTGAACTGTCAAAATGACAGAAAAAGCGATCAATCGCCGTTTAATCGTCGTTTTAGGTATGTGTGTTACGCAAGTAGGGTGCAGCCGGTCGATTCTGTAAAAGTCTCACCGTGAAAACTTAGGTGAAGTGAGTTTGTTTTTGTAAGGAATTGACACTATTGACAGCTCACTCCACGCTCACTTCACCTAAGTTTTCACGGTGAGATTTTTACAGAATAGCACCGCAGATAGCGCCATCCACGAAGGCGCGCCCCACTCTTTTTCCTAATCGCTTAGGCGCCCACTATCGGCATCGGCACGGCTGAGGATTTTAGGTGATAAAAAGCATTATACATTAACTTCATGACAATAAAGAAGAAATTTCCATGATATAATAATATGATCGTAGTAACAAAAATACCGCTTCGGTATGCTTGAGGCTACTTCATCGGCAGCTTTGAGGCTGCTTCGGGATACTTCGGGATCCTTCGGCGCCGAGGCAACACTCGGAGGTAGCTTGCAAGCTTGAGGATGGTGCGGCATTCTTAAGGACGCCTCGTCATCCCTAAGAACGTTGCAGCATGTCAAGACATAGTTTCCGACAGTGTGCGCTTGCATGTAGGAATGCCGAAGGATCCCTTTTCTTGCCGATGCCGATAATGAGCGCCGGGCCTTATAGTACAAGTGTGCAACATTCCGCTAGTGTTTTAGTTTTGTCGATACATGTATAGTAATTACTTATTACTTAGTGGGTAATTACCGTGTATGAAAAAACTAAAACACTAGCGAAATTAACAAGCTATAATCACTAGCGAAACCAAACTTAAGTGGCAGTGGACAGGGCACATTGCTCGCAGAACAGTTGGTCGATGGGGCCGAAAGGTTCTGGAATGGCGACTGCGTACCGGAAGGCGTAGCGTTGGAAGGCCTCCCACAAGGTAGTCCGACGACCTTGTGAAGGCCGCAGGAACCCGTTAGATGCGAGAAACGAACAGAACCGGTCGAAGTTGAGGTGCTTGGGGGAGGCCTGGATGGCGCGCGGCGGGGCGGAGGGCGAGAAGAGAACGCCCAGCTCCGGAAGAGCGGGAGGCCGTCCGGTGGGAGGCGACGGACGCCCTAGTCGTCCACTGGACGCGGGACCTCGCCGCCGCAGTCTTCGGCCGCCGAACCCTCGACGCGATTGGGCCGGTCCTGTGAGACTGGCTCGAGCGTTCGCACGGGTTCCTCTCCTTCCGTCTGGTGCAGGTGCTGCCCGGACACGGTTGCTTCGGATCGTACCTGCACCGTATCGGGCGGGAGGAGACGCCGTCGTGTCACGACTATGGCACGGCGGAGGACACGGCCTAGCACACTCTCGAGGTGTGCCCGTCGTGGTCCAAGCCGCGCCGCAGTCTCACCGCGGCGATCGGAACGGACGTCTCGCTCCCCGGCTTGGTCAACGCCATGCTGGGGGATGAGAGGTCCTGGGCGGCAGTCGCCTCCTTCTGCGAACACGTCATTTCCCAGAAGGAGGCGGCGGAGCGCGCGCGGGCGGAAGACCCTTTCGCGGCGCCGCTCCGAAGGCGGAGGAGTGGTCGAAGAAGACGTCTGTATGACAGTCATCTCCGACTCCTCCCAGGTGGAAGCCAGCAGGTTACGGGTGCGGGGGCACCCTCGCCTGTATTGCACAGGCTTCCACCAGTGCCGGACGGGAATGGCCAGGTGTTCCCGGCCATTCCCGTAGCCCCCAGCCAGGGGGACATGCGGGGCCCGCTAGATAGGCGGGCATGCGCCGGGGGGGTTGTGGACGCAAAGGCTGAGCCGGATTCACGTGCCCCCCCCCCCCCCCCCCCCATCAAGGCGATGAGGGAACACCGCTGAGTTTTAGTGGGTATACCGCCACTCTGGCAGGGAGTCCCACATACTCCGTCTCGTCCCCCGACGAGCGGAGATGCGTAATGTCATTTCTCAGCGAAAAAAAAAGGCCTATGTCCAGCAGTGGACATCTTTCGGCTGAAATGATGATGATGAACCACTAGCGATTACTAAGAAGAGTGGGGCGCGTTTTCGTGGATTGTATCATGTATACCCCGTGGGTCGACTCGACAGTAAAAACAAAATGTTTTTGAAGTGAAAACTTCTTTAGCGGCGTTGTACACTTTTTTTGTAATGGGTAAAAAATGTTAAACTCGCGTCAGGTCACGTGACCCTGATCGTAAGATTCGTAAGATGAGACGTGCTATAGATGGGCAATCCACCGAGTTTAAACCCGGTGCTTTTGATAAACACCCGATAAACACCCGTAAACACCCACAAAATTGGGTTATTATCAAAGCACCGGGCTTAAACCCGGGTGGATTGAACATCTATAGTCGTGACCCTGATCGTAAGATGTCATGTGACCCTGATCGAACATTCGTAAGAATCCAAAATATCAAAAATTGAAAACAAGTACAAGTATCAAATTACAGACAGACAGACAGACAGACAGACAGACAGACAGACAGACGGTGACGGTGACGGTGACGGTGACGGTGACGGTGACGGTGACGGTGACGGTGACGGAGACGGCGACGCTGACGGTGACGGTGACGGTGACGATGACGGTGACGGTGACGATGACGGTGACGGTGACGGTGACGATGACGATGACGGTGACGGTGACGGTGACGGTGGTGGTGATGGTGACGATGACGGTGACGGTGACGATGACGGTGACGGTGGCGGTGACGGTGACGGTGACAGTTACAGTAAACAACGTTAATATTCAAGTTTTCACTTCTGCCGGCACTCCCGGAGTGCAACCTGTCGTTTTTTTTAAACAGAAACTGATCATAGCAAATTCATGATTGGAAGTCAATTATCTTAAAAGATATAAAAAGGATCGAGTGCCCGAGCGATTTATGTGGGCTTAAAAGTAAAAGACGTGGACTATCAAAAGGCTGGGACTGACTGTAGATCTCATGCGTTCTTTACGAGATTATTATTATTCCGAGAAATCGGCGATTTGCTTCAAGGTTTTTAAAGGGGTTTCTGTTTGAATATCTGACAGGATCTTCCACCTATGTATCCATTTCATAGCTATACCTAGGTATAGATAGGCTACTGTTTATTTCTGGTCTGTGTGGTGCCGGACTTAAAGAATACCACCACCCCTTACTTCCCGTGGGTGTCGTAAAAGGCGACTAAGGATCGCAGGTACCGGAGAATGGGCAGCAGCGTTCTCTATGTATTCCACTCCACCACCATACCATACTGCGATCGCCAACCCGCCTGCCAAGCGTGGCGATTATGGCAAACCCTCCCAAAATTGGGGGAGGCCTATGTCCAGCAGTGGACGTCTATCGGCTGAAACGACTGTTTATTTAGGATAGCCTAGGTATCTTACCTTTACCTACCTTCATGACGTATGGAATTTCATCTAAGGAGACGTTTGATACAGGAGTAGGTACTTAATTTACTTAGAAACTACAATAAACTAACTCCACTAAACTCGACCTTAACGAAGTTTAGGTACATACCTTCACAGCTGCAAGAGTTTATCCTAAGACTAGCTTCTGCCCGCGACTTCGTTTGCGTGAAATTTCATGTTCCCCTGACAATTACTTCGTTCGCCTGCCCGTGCAATTACTTCGTTTTCGCATAGCTTTCTACGGAACGCCATGAAAAGTTAAACAGAAGTACAGTCACGAGCTAAAGTATGTATACACTTGGCTTTATTCAAAGGCGATTTTCTCCTTTATTTTTGAATGAAATTTTATATTAGTAGGAACAAAGTATTTTCGAACCCATAGGTATATGTAAAGTGTCGTATTTTAACGTTGCATTCGTTATTTCGTGAAAAAATCGCAATTTAAAGTTGCCAAGTGTTGACATATTAATGCTCGTGACTGTACACTACTGTCTAACTTTTTTCTTTTTTCTCTGCTCTTAAGAATCCTAGCGTGATGTTAATAATAGATAGCTTATAAATAGCCTATAAGCCTTCTTTAAGAATTGGAGTATCAAAAGCAAATTTTTGATATCCGACTGGTAGTTCAATAGGTACCCAGAGATTAGCGCATTCAGACAAACGAACTCTTAAGCTCGGTTCGACTCCCGGCCACCGGACGACTCCCGGCCACCGTAGGCGAGGGCCTGCGGGCGGAGAGTAATGGGTAGCTCACCGTCCGATCAGGACTAGGCCCGTTTGACGGCGCGTACGTGTTCCACGCGCGCTTCAAAGAGATGTCAGCATCGAGGAGGCGCCCCCTTAGGGCTGAAGCCTGCCGGGTCAGCGGGATTGTCCGAAAGGTTTACCGCTGGCCCGGAACATAAAGGGCTAAGGAAGGATCACAGGTGGGTTTTAGTCAGTAAGAGTACTAAGAGTCTGACACTCCCTTCCGCTCCACCCAGAGCGGGAGGAGTCATTTGATGATTTCCCATCCAAAAAAAAAAGCTCGGTTCGTTCGCATGGATGTTTGTCGACTGAAATTTAATTTGACAAATGAGCTGTTTGTTTTCTATTAATAAAATAAATTTTATTCGAGAACTTCCATCGGTTTCTTACTAAACTTCAACTATATCCGACGATCCTGCATACTTAGGTATCTCTTTTGTTGACTGTACATAACCACGTATTAATGTAGGGAAGTATAACGAGTAGGCTTAACTTAAACGCTACGAATAATCAAAGTCAAGAAATGTAACTCAAGCTCAAAAATGACACCACGCAAATGTTTACCGCGGTGTGCGTTGCCGAAAAGGCCACCGCGCACTAGAACCAATCACGGCGCTTGCCGGAATGCAACGGTTTACGCGAGCGCAGGTGATTTGCATAATGAGGGATTTTCTTTTTTAACTCTTCCCTAGTCTCTGGATAGATGCCGCTGAACGTGGTAAGTTACTGCAAGGAACGAAACGACACATCATCTTTTGATTATTTCACTGGATGTAATTTTGAGATCGTAAAACGAAAGCAAACGAAAGTGTCAGTCAACGAGCATAATGTGACGTGACGCAATGTTTTTTTTTCAAGCATTTTGGGTTTGGCACCTAGTAACGTAGGCACTTCAACGCCATCTACAGAGTTGTTGGAAACTATGTTTTTTTTTAATACTCAACAAGAAAACCTCTCATTATGTGTTCTTTCGTTCGAATACTCGAGGTATTTTTTTAATGTAGGTAGTGGTTTGGAGCCCAATTTCTCGTTGATTTTGCTCATAGTTACGCTTCGTGACTTTTTATTATTCGTAGCTTGGTCCATAACAAAACATCACGTTGGTTAGGTAGGTACCATTTCGAAACTTGAAAAGTCCTGATAAAAAGCCGGCTATTTGCAAAACCTTTTAAAAATTAAAATATTTTAGTACGAAAGGATTCAATATTTAAATAAATTTATAATTATTGAATTTTATTAATTTAATCTTTCTTTTGTCACTAAGTAGGTACCTACCTAGCTCTACCTAGCTCTCCTACCTAGCTCTTGCGAGCTCTCCGTATCGGGATGAGTAAATTTAAAAAAAAACTGGCCAAGTGCGAGTCGGACTCGCACACGAAGTGTTCCGTACCACAAGGCAAAAACTCCGAAAAAAACATGTTTGTTGTATGGGAGCCCCCCTTAAATATTTATTTAATTTTAATTTTATTATTTATTATTAAAGTAAAATACAACTGAGTATTTTGTGAATATTTCAAGTGCCTACCTGTTGCCATTTTTGATATCGAGCAGAAAAGGGCAAAAAAATCGCGTTTGTTGTATGGGAGCCCCCCATAAATATTTATTTTATTTTATTTTTAGTATTTGTTGTTATAGAGGGCAACAGAAATACATACTTTGTGAAAATTTCAACAGTCTAGCTATTGCGGTTCTTGAGATACAGCCTGGTGACAGACAGACGGACAGACAGCGAAGTCTTAGTAATAGGGTTCCCTTTTTACCCTCTGGGTACGTAACCCTAAAAAGCACTTAGTTATTTATCATCCAAAATTATTCCTAGAATGGATTTACATTTAGGTATTATATTTTTTTTCTGGTGTGCAATCAAGTATAATTAAATAAGCGTGTATCTATGGTCAAATCTGTCGACGTGCCCTAAACAACCAAAGAGTTATTTTGTGAACCTGGCTTGACACACTTTCACGTCGAGATGATCAACGACGGATAAAAATAACGGACCAACATAAAAAACATGCCATAAAAGGCTGAAACATCCTAAGTAAATAAGCAGGCGCTGACCCATTTAGTTTGAAAAGTGTTAATCTAAAAGGTTCTCAGTTTAGTCCATTAGAGACGACGGGTGGTCGGCGTCGTCAGCCGATTGCTGGCAACGCCATACTGACGATGCAAACAAGATAATCCTGTTTTTAAAGTTTTATTTAAGAGAATCTTCATGAAAAGTAATAATAATCGTCGTTCGTCGTTTCAGCCGATAGACGTCCACTGCTGGACATAGGCCTCCCCCAATTTTGGGAGGGTTTGCCATAATCGCCACGCTTGGCAGGCGGGTTGGCGATCGCAGTATGGTATGGTGGTGGAATACATAGAGAACGCTGCTGCCCATTCTCCGGTACGATCCTTAGTCGCCTTTTACGACAGCCACGGGAAGTAAGGGGTGGTGGTATTCTTTAAGTCCGGCACCACACAGACAAATAATAATAATAATACGCAAAGTTAGTTACCTGAAGTTCGTTTTTTAAGACTAATCTGACAGGTGTAATGTCAAACTTCTATACTTACTAAAAAAAACGCAAACACAAAAGACTTAAATGTCAGATTAGCCTCTGGGATAAAAAACAACTAAGTATAAGTTACATTGTTATAAAATTACAAAAACATAAAATCATGAAATGTTAGTGTGTTAGTAACGAAATTTGTCTGATATAATTGAAAAATTAGTACCTATTGTTAGTATCTATCTAACTGATTCCTATGGCTGTTATGTACTCATCCACTGATTTAGGACAGTTAAAACGGACAGCAGTCGCATTATGATGCTGTTGCTGCTGTTTGGTCTGTGTGGTGCCGGACTTAAAAAATAGCACCACCCCATACTTCCCGTGGGTGTCGTAAAAGGCGACTAAGGGGCGTACCGGAGAATGGGCAGCAGCGTTCTCTATGCATTCCACCACCATACCATACTGCGATCGCCAACCCGCCTGCCAAGCGTGGCGATTATGGCAAACCCCCCCCCCCCCCCTCTTTTGGGGGAGGCCTATGTCCAGCAGTGGACGTCTTTCGGCTGAAATGATGATGATGAATGATGCTGCTGTTTAGAGACATTCGGTTTATTTGACACAGTAGGTGAAGAAATTGGTATAAACGCCAGCACATCAAGCCACTAGGTACAATCTGTCAAATTTCTTTAATAGGTTTTCAACTTTGTGGCTAAAGTATAAGGTTCAAAGTTGATTGGGAAAATTTGACAGTTTCGAATAGCTTGATGTGCTGGCGTCTGTACCTACCTTTACTTTAATTCTCAAAACATCATTGTGCACCTTATACAAGGTGACAGAATAAACACAAGTCCTGAAAGTAGTTTGTTCATAATTTACTACTAAATCGATTTCAGTAATTTTTAATAACATAATAGGATTTTTTTTTCGATAATTATGTATTTTGTTACACTGACCTCCGATTGAGTCAAAGAAAATTAAATCTTATTTCAATGCAATAATACTCCATTCTAAACGCTTATAGTAATGGTCAACTCAACACAGCAGGGTCAACACGATTTTCTTAATAATAATAGTTAGGTTTAAATAAAAAAAAATAAGATTTGGTCATTGTATTACGCTTTTAACTCAATACTCTCTCTGAGGTCTATGAAGTCTAGCATTAACCCTTAGTCTGCCGGAACGTAGATCTACACGAGACACAATGGCTTTTTAATTGTGTCTGTAATTACGGCACACAAGCGGTTAATTGTTACATATTGTGAGCTTTTGTTTTAACAGGTTGATAGTTTTAAGTCATTTGTGCATCGTCAGTGCTAGTGCTGGCTCGATCAGCCAATTATAATCATTGACTATGAAAATCTCACAGAGGTACTTAGTCTCTCATTTTCAAAATATCTGATTTATAAACGGACTAAAGTAGTTCGCAAGACGTGTATGGAACACGTCTTGCGAACTACTTTAGTCCATTTTGTAATATTATTTGTGGTATTAGGCGTAATATTTTCCATAAGTACCAATTAGAAGTAGCTTAAGAATTTCTCGAATTTATTTTCGGTAGGTAGGTAATCAAGGAGCTACCAGGCTGCGATGAAAGTTAGGAGTTGGTATGACTCGGAAAAATCGATCAGATGGTCTCCCTACATCTTAGCGCCGAATTGAGTTAAATACGGATTTGTAGCAGGCAACCCTTTTAATGCGCACTTCCATACATACCTACTTTATAAAAAAACTAGCTTCTTCCCGCGACTTCGTTCGCGTGAAGTTTCTAGCCTATAACACTCAGGGATAATGTAGCTTCTCATTAGTGAAAGAATTTTCGGAATCGGTTCAGTAGTTCCGAAGATTACCCCCTACATACAAACCCACATATTTTACCTCTTTATAATACTTATTATTATACCTAAGTTCCAAAAAACACAATTCTTAGAGATCAGACGAGATTGATAGATTTATATACTATCTTTTACCCAACGGTGATAGTTCCAATAATTGGTTTAATTAAGTACTTAGGTACCTACCTATGTATACTTTGCAAAGGACTGAACAAACGCATTCAAAATAAATATCCTATCCACAACTTCTAAAACAGCTGCTTTTAATTACTTAAGTATTTTTTAAATATTAAATGTCAGCCTTTAGAAATGCTAAAGAATCATCATTAAAATAAGTGCGCCTAAAAGGATTTACAAGAAAACGTTTTCTTTTGTAAATGTGGAATCCCTT
Source organism: Mesoligia furuncula (assembly GCA_916614155.1). Lineage (NCBI taxonomy): Eukaryota > Metazoa > Arthropoda > Insecta > Lepidoptera > Noctuidae > Mesoligia > Mesoligia furuncula. Next base: position 9,255,646 of record OU744808.1, read on the forward strand.
TTTATTTATTATGCAGCTTTCAGCTTTGTAATTATAAATGTAAGTAATGACTGTGTTGGAGGCTTTTTGTCTGATTGCTGTATACACCAAGTTATATGTGTATTATGGGCAGCATAATGTTCTCACTGCTGGAACACAGGCCTCTTCTCTGTGAGAGGGAGTGGGCAGTAATCCACCACGTGGGTCCAGTGCAGGTTGGTAGATGTCACATGTCTTCGAATGTTTCCTCACGATGTTTTCCTTCACCGCTATGAGAGCAGTGGTGATGAAATAATTCATGCAAAGTAAAGCGCCTGCCTGGGTTCAAACCTACGACTTACAACTCGTAAGTCGCGGCCGTTACCACTGGGCCACCACTGCACTGCTATTTTGGGCAGAAGCATGCAAACTTATCTTTATGATTCTCAGTTTCTTTATCTTTTAGACTCGTGAAACTTTTTTATCTGTAAACTACAGAATATAACAATTCCGAAAATAAAACAATATTTGCTGCACATTGATGTTGATACTTAGGCAGGCGCCCATAGTCCCACTGGTCATGTCCTTTAAGCTTGGGTTTCCTAGTGAAGCGGTGCCGTCATATTATAACAGCCGTCATGCAAACCTGTCATTATCACCAGTATTTGATCGCGACGACGCGACGCGACGTTCCTGTGGGAATATCGGAATAAAAAGTATGTGTTAATCCCTGGTCCTAAACTATCTGTGTGCCTTTCATTCAAATCCGTTTAGTAGTTTTTGCGTGAAAGAGTTACAAATGTCCATCCATCCATCCTCAGTATCCTCACAAACTTTCGCGTTTATAATATTAGTAGGAAGTAGGATAGTAGGATTAAGGTGGATGCGCAAAAGTAGACCGCGAAATTCTTTTGTTACGGTTTTTGCAGTTTGCAGGTAAGTGCCGCTTGAGGGTCTCGGCAGCAGCAGTACAGCCAGCCATTAGACAAGAATTAGCATTGCCATTCAGTTTGACAATGCTGCCAGTTTTCTGGGCACGAGTCCGGATGCCAGCGATGCGGACGACGCGACGCCTAAATGTCCTTTCCTTTTTAGGGTTCCGTACCCAAACGAGACCCTATTTCTAAGACTTCGCTGTCTGTCCGTCCGTCTGTCTGTCACCAGGCTTTATCTCAAGAACCGCAATAGCTAGACAGTTGAAATTTTCACAAATTATGTATTTCTGGTGCCGCTATAACAAGAAATACTAAAAACAAAATAAAATGAATATTTAAGGGGCTCCCATACAACAAACGTGTTTTTTTCGGCGTTTTTGCCTTGTGGTATAGAACCCTTCGTGTGCGAGTCCGACTCGCACTTGGCCAGTTTTTTTTTGTATTTCTTTGTATAGTTAGGTACGTTACGTTAGTTAGTCTTTTAATTTGGTACCTTGTGTGAATAGTTAGTTTATGTTTTGTATATTGTATATAAGAATTTTTGTCGAGAATTACATTGTAATAAATTAAATAAGATTACTTTCACTAGAATTCGCTCCAAAACATTGAATTTATATCTCTATCTCATACAAAAATGCAATACGTGCTCATTGTGCTCATTCCATGAAACAGATGCTTTTTTCGTTTTTTCGGAGTGGTCTCATTGTAAAAGTTGTTCATATTCATAAGTAGCGCCGTTTTCTTCATTTTTAGGCTTCCGTACCTCAAAAGGAAAATGGAACCCTTTTAAGATCACTAATTCGTAGTCCGTCTGTCTGTCAAGAGCCTTTTTCTCAAGAACGCGTGGAGTTATCAAGTTGAAATCAATATCGAATTCTCAGGGCTGCAATCCCTTGAAGCAGTATCTAAGTCAACGCAATCAAAAGATACGGGCGTTTATGTTCCGTTATGCCGCCTATTTTGACACTCGCAAGGGAATCAAAACCTAATAGGGTACTTCCCGTTGACCTATAATCACAAGTAAAGGAAAAAAACCAAAACCGTAAATTTGTAAAAAAAGTTATGAAAGTAAGTTAAAAAAAACCCGTGTTAAACTTACATACCTACAGCTTTGTACAGAACCTTGCGCGAGTCCGACTCGCACTTGACCAGTTTTTAGTAGCGTTTTCTACTTTCTACAACATGAAAAATTTTAATATTTTCTCAACATAAACGGTTTAAAACGGTTGGTTAGCGTAACATATGTATGTCAAATAATAACGATTACGTACTCGTTATTATTTGACGTAAGTCAAGGCCATATTTTTTAAATTGTAATTTGAAACAACGCTTTTTTTGGTTTGAAGATAGTTAGCGCCATTTTTAACGTATACGCGTGCGTCTAGTGGACGTGAAACAATTGCCCTAAGCACTAAATGATGGTGAAAACCATATCCAAATCCATTGTGTAGTTTAGAAGACGCAAACGATCACTCGGAAAGTGACATGACGCACTAAGCCACAAGGAACTATAGTCCGACTTTTAATAATAGCTGCAGTAAAATGACACTTTTTAACTCATTTCGGACTGAGTGTAGAGATATGCATGTCAAATGAGTTTCATTTGTTACACTATTCTGTACTAGAAAAACAAGATTTGATTGCGAAAAACAAAACCGGCCAAGTGCGTGTCGGACCACGCACAGTGTAGGGTTCCGTAGTAGCCCGTTCTCACAATATAGTACGATTCTGTTGTTCTTTATTCTGAATATAAAAAAAATACATATTTTGTTTTTCAATGCAAGTCTTTACCCGTTATAAACAAGCAACTACTTCATCTTAGTCACTTTAAAGGATTAATGCTAAGGATTTTGTATTTGGTACAAAATTATCCAACACTCAAGTTCAACGACTATTACTGCTAAACTAATAAAGCTTTCTTAACCGCTATAATTGTTCTTTAAAGTTCATGAAATGCACTATCATTGTGAATTTTTCCAGATTTTTCAAGCTCGCAGTTTAGCTTTTAGAGGAGGGGGGGACGGCCTACTGGAACAAAAATTTGCACTTTAAAGTTTAATATTTCGTAAATGGAGCATTAAATCCAAAAATAATTTTACCTACCCGCAAGTCATTTTAGAAGACCTATTCATCGATCCCACGCGATGGGGTAGACGACGAAAAAAATATTCATCCCCACTTCACATGTAGGCGAGCTACCCTAAAAAAAATATTTTCCCAAATTTTATTTTACCACTTTGTCGGCGTAATTAATATACACACTCCTACAAAATTACAGCTTTTTAGTACTAACGGTCTCTTAGCAAAACCTCGGACAGACAGACAGACGGACGGACATGACGAAACTATAAGGTTTTTTTTTTTTTTTTTTTTTTTTTTTTTTTTTTTTTTTTTTTTGAGGATGGGAAATCATCAAATGACTCCTCCCGCTCTGGGTGGAGCGGAAGGTAGTGTCAGACTCTTACTACAAGGGTTAACTATAAGGGTTCCTACCCTTATAGTTTCGTCATGTCCGTCCGTCTGTAGAAACTACGGAACCCTAAAAAGACACCAATGTCAATCACACATAAGCTGTCATCTATAGACGAAAATTGCTCTGACTAAACTATTGTTCTTTTTTACATGAAAATAAAACTGGGAAGATAAATTCTTTCTCGCAGTTGGATATAAACAAGAAAGAACATCTATAAAAGTGTTCGGATACCTAAGTTTACCTTGTACTTAGGTCCAGTGTTGACGATTAAGCAGCAGTCTTTGACGGAGTCCAAACAAACTTCAAACGTTCTCGACATGCCGAAATATTTCGGCGGAGCCCTAAAATGACACTCCCTGAATAAAAATAGTAATATAATTAATACAGGTAGATAGAAAATGCTCAAACGAATAGATATCCATTTATAGGTAATTGTATGGACTTTTTTGTCGTTCATAAAACGTATTTTTGTTTATTTCTACAGGGGTAATGGTAAAACATTAACAACCTCTTAAGAGGTCATTGTACTACCAACCCTGAAATCGCGAAAAAAAAATCAGCCGTTCCCTATATTTTGACGAGTTATACGAACATAAATGTAGGGAACAGCAAATTTTTTTTTCGCGATTTCAGGTTTGGTCCCATAGTAAACGTTGTTCATAATGATAAGTACAATGACCTCTTAAGAGGTTGTTAGTGTTTTACCAATAACCCTGTATTTCACTAGCTTCTGCCAGCGACTTCGTCCGCGTGGTTTTTCGGCCCTCGACCCACCGCGTTTGACTTTGATTTCTGACTTTTTTCTTTTTCTCGGCTGTTTAGATTTCCGACTCTAAACAGCCGAGCAAAAAGAAAAAAAGTGATGAGAGTGTTGGTGGTGTGAGTGGTGGTGTGTGAGTGGTGAGTGTAAGTGTGTGTCTGTTGGGGTTTGCGTGATGTTAAATAGCCTATAACCTTTCTCAAGAATTGAGCTATCAAATACAAAAATATTTTATCAAATCTGACTGGTACTTTTACAGATTAGCGCGTTCAAACAAACTCTTCAGCCCTATTACTAGTATAGATATACCATTATCCCCTTACTAATTATAGGAAACGTATTTTAGCAGATGAAAATCGATTTCTCTCTTTAAGTCGAGTCGTGAGTAATTTGACTTTCGAAAGAAGAAGACAAACGTTGTGTACAGACGCTATACACCGTTTATTAGTAAGAGGGTATTAGTATAGATTTATTTTTCTAGACCATATGGCTTACTAGAAACTTAAATGCTTTAATAACAAAAGAATTTGACGAAAACAGCTGGCAAATCACCAAAAATGTTAAGAGGCTACTTATTATGACTTTGATAATAATTTGTCTATGGCGATTCGTAGCTATGGCGGGCAATGGGCCAAAAACTTGTTGATAGTTACTTAAGTAGTAGTTGGAGAACAGAAAAAAAAACTTTTTTTGTTGTTGTTTGTTTGTTATGCTTTCACGCTAAAACGTCTGATCGGATTTGGATGAAATTTGGCACATAGGTAGACTATGACCTGGATTAGGACAAAGGATACTTTTTGTCACGGTATTCTCACGGAATCGAGACTTATGCGGAGGAAACCGCGAGGCGTAGTTAGTAGTTGATATTGGTGTTCACATCTTCCGTTAATTTACATGATACGGGGTATTTGTTTTTTCATAACCGTATACCGGTATACCGCAATACATTCTTTAAATTTTGCAATTTAATTGCTTTCTCCCAATGAAATATTTTTTCAAGGAAAAAGGAATTTAATTATTATTTTTAATAGCCGTTTATTGAAACATTTTACGTGCCCCAAAATTTATCCTAAATACATTGCGATCCCCATAAATACTTGTCAAGTTATTGATTAAGGATAAGCTGGAAATTGTTGACATTTTATACGTGAACTGGCTTCCATCGCGTCTTGTTGATCTTATTCAACATCGGTATTTTATATACAGGGGGAGCTAAAGTTGAAGTATTTGCGTGTTCCTCTAAAGTCAAAGTCAAAGTATTTATTAGTGCGATTTCTGGTGAAATAACAGGTCTTACAGATATTTTATAGAAACTCAAAAATCTACCCTTTAGCCCCATACACTATGAATTTAACAATATTAGAAATTAATTAAAACATTATTGTACTATACAATTCTAATTAAATTAAAAGTCTGATAGGAATATTAGGTACATCATAAATCATAAATACACACAGGATCAGTCACAAGATGTCAGCAAGAAATTCGTCAATGGTATAGTAGCATTTGTCTATTAAAAATTTATTTAGGCTGTGCGTTTAAATTGAGTCAAGTTTAAATCTTTTATGTCTAAAGAAGAGATTATTGCCGATGTATTGTATAAAAATCTCAACCTGACAACTTAGGTGAAGTGAGCTGTCATGTCACCTGGTTTGACACATTTATTTATTTATTACATCATGGAAGACTTACAGCTAAAAGATAACAAAAAAAAAAAGGAAAACAATAGTCGACAGAAAGCCATTTACAAGTCTTCACGTTTAGACATTGATAGCTCAAGAGAGATCGGTATCGGAATCTAACGTAATAATTTACTAAAGGCAATTAGTAACAAATTCATCTGAATTTAGGTTTCAACTTTATACAGTACTAGCTTTAGCCCGCGACTTCGTCCGTGTAGAATGTTTCCACCCCGTCGCATTGCGTCGCCCGCGCTATTACTTGGTTTTCGCTTAGCGTTCTTTCTGACTTTATTTCTTCTTGCTCGGCTCCTAAGAGTGCTAGCGAGATTTTAAATGCCTATAGCCTTTTTCAAGAATTAGGCTATCAAATGCAAGAAGAATTTTTCAAATCCTACTGGTAGTTCCAGAGATTAGCACGTTCAAACAAACTCTTCAGCTTTATTATTAATATAGATATAGATAACCACGCATTAGTACAGTCAGAAAACTCCCCAAAGGAGGGATAAACGAAATTTCGTCGTCGTAGTTAAAAGTGGCTAAATAATAACAGCCGCACTAGTCGCTCGATCAGGTTAAGCTATGCTTGCCGCGGTGGGTCTGTGGATGGGTATCTTTACATAACGAGACCCCTCCGTGCCTCAGAAAGCACGTTAAGCCGTTGGTCCCTCCTGTTGTTCGCGGATCTTTGACAGTCGTTACGGGTAGTCAGAAGCCAGAAAGTCTGACAACCAGTCTTACCAAGGGGTATTGTATTACCCAGTAACTGGATTGTGGAGGTCAGTCGCTCCATATAAAATACTGGTATTCAGCTGCATCTGGTTAGACTGGAAGCCGACTCCAACATAGTTGGGAAAAGGCTAGGCAGATGATGAGTTAAAAGACATGGTAAAGTCAAAAGTGTCCTAAAAAAATCCTTACCATATGTATTCTGTAAAAATCTCATCGCTCACTTCACCTAAGTTTTCACAATGAGATTTTTACGGAATAGACCGGGTGGAGCTATTTTTAAGAGTGAAGGCATCTGGGTAAGAGTTTCATACCGAATGTCGATGGTTCTGGAGAAACTTGAGGGAGTTTTGTCCGGTTATGAACAGCAATAAGCTGAGTTGTGGTGATTGAAGGCTTAGTTTAAACATTTGACTTCTTGGTTAGCGGAGTTTTTTGAGGGTCACAGTGCCAAAGCAGAAAAGATCACCAAGCCATTTGTTTACCATAATCAGCCTATAATATTCCCACTGCTGGGACGCAGACCTCCTCTTTGTGACAGGGAGTGGGCCATAATCCACCACGCGTCTGGGCACGCGGAGCCCAGTGCGGGTTGGTAAATATCACAAGTCTTTGAGGTTTTGGCTCTAAGTCATGCCGGTTTCCTAACGCTGTTTTTAGAAATTTGCTTAGTGCAGAAAATTTAATATTTTTGCGTATTGCCATATTCTCAGAATAGGGGGCTTGAGGCATCCGCAAAACGGCTCTGGGGACTGGGGAGGACGGCAACACGTAGTGCCGCATGTTACCGTGCACCGCAAGTGTTTGGGGAAGTGACTTTCTTGCCCCCGGGGACAAGCCAAACACGTAGGTAACTTGGTACACTAGAGATCACCAAGATTCACTAATTGCGTGAAGACAAACAAAATGTGGTGTAAACTTTGATCAAATATACAGAGAAAGATATTAATGAGATTTAGGTAGGTACACGAGATGTCGGGGACTGCGGTGTTTCCATATGCATAAAATAACGCGTCGAATAGAGCCTTCTCATTTTATTCGACTGCAGTGGGGATTAAATGAAAGGAAGAAAGGAAAGAAAGAAAAGAAAAAAGAAAGAAAAGAAAGAAAGAAAGAAAAGAAAGGAAAAGAAAAGAAAAGAAAGGAAAAGAAAGGAAAAGAAAGGAAAAGAAAGGAAAAGAAAAGAAAAGAAAAGAAAGAAAATACATAAAGGATGCAAATATTTTTCCTGCCTTTTTCGCTCAGAGCAAAAACGCTGTTAAGTCTGAGCAAAATTAAAAAAATTCACCTCTAATGAAAAACAAGTACCTACTCTTTAGAATAAATTAAGAGGACGCTTTAAACAATTAACGAAACAATTCTCAACCGTACTTCTTCGTTTACTTAACTCCTACACTCAATAACGTCGAGTCGGTTTACCGGTGCGCTGGAAGTGTCTGAGAAGTAATTCCACTATGCACACCTGAGGCGACTCATCTAGATAAATCGCTTCAGAATCCGACCGTCAGTTCTGGTCTGTGGAGGTAAAACTACTCGTGGGAGTATTTAGAATAGTGTTTTTCTCTTTCTATACTTCTAGGGCCATTGTATCTTACGATTTTATAGACGTCGTATCGCTTTGCAATGGAATATCGACAGCTCTGTAGGCTCGTAAAAGAAAAGGTCGTGAATATTGCCAGGACCATCTCGGTCGGTAAATATGGAGTTATCCTATGGGGAAATAGTAAATTCTACAGAATTGCGGATACTTATTTTTAAGTGCAATTTTTGTTTGGATATCTCCTCTTTTGATACACCAAAAGAGGAGATATCCAAACTAAAATTGCACTTATACATGAAAGCAGACTGAACACACCCATTTCACGATTAAAAATGCACTCTTCTAGTTTTGTTATGTCCATTAAAATATACAATAAGTTAGCAGAATACATCAAAAATAAAAATAATATCTTTATCAATAAATAAAAACAATTTCTGATAATCAAAAGCTACTACACTACGTATTGACGAATATTTTAGCGATAAATTTCAACAACAATACCTACATTTCATTTTAAATTTCTCTTTGAATATAAATTTATTTTAATACACTGTTAATTTAAAAATTAATATTATGCTAAACAGTGCACAATTAATAATAATAACATTCTACAAGACAATAAAATTGTAAATATTTAGTTTATTATAATTTATAGTGATGATAATGTAAATCGAGCAATATATAATATAAAAATACATAAATAAAACTTAAAACCAAATACTTACTTATATAAAATATAAATACCATAAAAGCAAATTATACAATTTTTTTTTTCATAATAAGAAGCGCCTTCATCCTCTCTCCTATTGATAATGAACTTTGAATATTTATTCGATTTTTGAACTATCATAAATGTACACATTATGGAATGCAATAAAGTATTGAGTATATGTATTAATGATAAGTAGTATATTATTCTAAGCGCGGAAGATACTGCTCATTTTCCTAATACAAGAACTTTTTTGCTTGTCCTTTTAGTCTTGGTATATCTAAAGTTTATACATATATATCTACATAAACTCAAGACTTTGTCCCACGGGGGTAGACAGAAATTAAAGAACGCCACCTGCTCCTTGCGTACTTCTTTTGCCTCAATTGCGTTCATACATCTGGTCATAGGATGGTCGAAGTTTATAAGGACCGCGATACCTTATCGATAGGTTTTCTATTTGATGCATCATTATTATGAAGCTCTAATCAAATAGTGGTTTAAACCTTAACATTCTTGATATCAAAGTTGTAGTCGTCTTAAATAAAATAAAAACGCACACCTTAAAATAGGGCCAAAACAAAAAACCGACACTTGTATCCCCGCAAAATCCAATGTGTTATGCGGACACGTGGTTCCTTCAATACGCTACAGATTCTATGAAATCTCATAGTAAAAAGAAAAGAAACACCAAAATATATTTAGGATACAGATTTTATGGAAGTAGGGCGGCAAACATTTTTAGGGCACGTGCTATTTCAAGAGCCTCTAAAATTGTTGCTAGTTTACTCTTTCCTCTTTGTAACGTCGAAGAGTGCGCTCATTCATTCTGTATTTATCCACCTTTTTACAGAAATTTCTTCCTCTAGGTAAGTTTAAAAATACTCCACAAGTTGAAATATCCAAAGTGTATTTAAAAAAAAATTGTACTTATGGGCAGGAATTAACCGAAAACCGTAACAAATTAGAACGTTTATAATGAGCCATTTTATAAAATTAAGCTTATTTCTTACCCTGCATACGTTTCAATTTGCACGGAATGGTTGAAGTACCAACTCAAATTCAAAAAACTTTTTTCTATAACACTAGCTTCAGTCTGCGGTTTCGTGGATTTCGTTAATTATTCCACGGAAACGTGCTGCTGGGCCAAAAACTAGCCTCATATCTTTCCCCGGGATGCCATCTATCTCCTTGGCAAATTTTATTGAAATCTGTTCAGTGGTTTAGGCGTGAAATGGTAACCTACAGACAGAGTTACTTTCGAATTTATAATATTAGCGCTCTCTTTTGTTACCTTCTAAACTAATAAATTGTGTAACAGCTTGACTTAAAAAGTAATTATGAGCAATTTAACTTCCAATTGAACATCAGAATATACTTTCTTAACAAAACAATTTTTTCGTTAAAACGAAAAGAAAAAATGCATAAGCCATCTCGAATAGGACCGGCGTACTAATTTCGTTTTAAATTCACAAAACGCGTCCCTGTCTCAGTATTTTAATTAAACTTGGGTTTTATTTGTTAATTAATGCCTTGTGCTCCAAATTTTTATGTTATAAGTCAGTTTTGGAGTTGACTTATGTATTGCTGCGTGGGTTTATAGGAATTAAGAGAGAGTGTTCTTGGCCTTGGGGTTTGAGTCCTTTTCGGTGCTGAGGCCGGCCAAGGAAGAGGTGGCAAGATGACCTATACGCGTCCCGCAAGGGTTAGGTCTGGGCTTTGGGAAAGGATGCCTGGAGGCCTTTGCTCAGCAGTGAGACAGTTATAAGTCTAGAAAAAAAAGTGACCCATGATTCTAGTAGATTGTATTGACCCACGAGTTAACAGGGACGGGTTCAAGGCGATATTTTGGGTAGAAACATCTTCCTTCGATGGTTGAATGATTACTAAAAATTAAAAATTTTGAAAAAAACTCACGACTTCAGCTTTTTAAAGAGCATACGTTCATTATACCTAATATATAGTAGCTAAAATAAAATATAAAACTGCAGCGCCTCCTAGTGATTTTCCACCGTAACACCTATTTAAGAATCCTCATTAATCAACCACAAACCCATTATTTATGATGAAAACCGCATCCAAATCGGACTAGTAGTTTTGGTTTTGCACAAACAAATGTTTACTGCAGCGCTCCCTGGTGAGTGGGCTGGTGGTGGTTCATTATACACATCAAGAGAAGAACATATGATTGCCTATGGCATTAAGTCCGCCTCTGTACATTTATGTGCTTGAAGTATTAAATAAATAAATAAATATGAAAACCGCATCAAAATCGGACTAGTAGTTTTGGAGAAAATGGCAAGTTTGCTTGTACAAACAAATGCTTACTGCAGCGCCCCCTGATGAGTTGTTACCGTAACACCTATCTAAGAACATGCACCACTCAAATCCAAACCCACCACTGAAAACCGCATCAAAATCGGACGAGTGGTTTTGGAGATAAATGGCAACATTGGTTTGCACACACATCAAACGCATATACCGTCTCCATACCGTCGCGGGTAAGAATAAGAAAGAACTTATCATCATCTTGCCTCACTTTTTCTCAACTATTTTTGGTGTCAGCTTCCAGTCTAACCGGTTGCAGCTGAATACCAGTATTTTACGTGGAGCGACTACCTATCTGACCTCCACAACCCAGTTATTGGGTATACCCCTTGGTAAGACTGGTTGTCAGACTATTGGGTTTTGGACTTTCGGACGACTGTCAAAGATCCACGGATGTCAGCCGGTACCAACAACTTAGCATGCTTTCCGAGAAACGGAGGGGTCTCGGTATGTAAAGGTCGCCCATCCACGGACCGACCGCGATAAGCGTAGCTTAACCTGACCGACCGACTAGTGTGACTGCTTAACTACGAGCCCCTGAAAGAACTAGGTACGCCCTTTAATTTTATGTCCATCTATGATTGTAGTTTTTGACTACATGGGTAAGTACCCATACATTAAAAGTCATTAAAACTGTGCGAACTGAAACACTAACTGTGCAAAAACAAAACAGTTTGCACAGTAAAACCGCTGCAGCTGCGATGCGCCGTATCGTGTAAGCTAGCCTTTAGATTTATCGAACTTTTGGCTATCGAAAAGTTTCGAGACAGTTTGGATCTCGTTTTTAACTTTCAGTCCGGAATTGTAACTTTTACTTCAGAGATAAATTTGGGTTGGATTAGCGTTTTTATATTCTGGTTTTAGAACAGGTGTGTTACATACAGTATTGATTTTTTGGGGTTCCGTACCAAAATGGTAAAAAGGAAACCCTTATAGTGCGACTCGGTCTGTCTGTCTGGCTGTCCGTCTGTCACAGCTGGATATCTCAAGAACTGCTTATGCTATCAACTTGAATAGTTTTAGATGAGGTTTGCCCAACTATTTTGCTAATAAAAATATGTTTTTTTTTTTGCAATAATGACCGAAAGGGGCTCTTAAAAATTTGAAGTGCGTCTACTAGGGCATGTGGGGTATCATATGAAAGAACGCTGTTTGCACATTCTCAAACATTTTTTCTTTTTTTTTAGATCGCGTAATTTTCGGCTTTAGATGAAAAATGTAAAAAAAATACCTATCATATAGAATAATTTCAGATTGTTCTCTATGCCAACTTCTGAGATAACCCCCCTTATCTCCGAAGTTTGCATAGAGAACAATCTGAAAAAAAAAACAGGAAAAATAAAACGATCTCTCTAAATAGCACACTTTTTCAGAAATCATCAACTAAAATTACATTAGTTCCACTATCTAAAACTGCAATATTACACCGCAGTGTTAAAATTCCCTAACGAATATAAACCTCGCCGATGAAAATTTAAAAACATTTCACGTTTCACAATACGGAAACCTCGGTGCGCGAGTCTGACTCGCTCTTGATCACTTTTTATAATGGTCTGGTTACATAATAAACTCACCCCTTCTTCCCATGGGGCAGAAACTACAGAACGCCACCTGAAGCTCTATTCCCGTAATTAACTCATCGAAAGCCGTAATTAGAGACACAATAGAAAGACAATTGCTTATGTCGAACTGTGTAACTTAAGACATTCAAAAGGACACTTCAAAATCTAGTCGCAATTACATTTCAGTGACAATCAATGTCAAAAAGTTGTCAAAATTTAGGAAAATAAGAGGTATTTTTGACAGGTTAAGACAGATCACACTGTGAACGTTCTTAAAATTGCGAGAATTGCCCCTCTGCTCACCCCTTCTTCCCATGGGAAGAAGGGGTGAGTGAGTAACGCTCTGTAGTTTCTGCCTAGCTCCATGGGGCTACCTGAAGCTCTATTACCGTAATTAAATACTTTCAAAATCTAGTCGAAATTTCATCTCAGCGACAATCAATGTCCAAAACTTGTCAAAAATGTAGGAAAATAAGGGGTATTTTTGACAGGTTGAGACTGAGATCACACTGTGAACGTTCTTGAAATTGCGAGAATCGCCCCTCTGCTCTCCTTCTGCTTACTTCCTTGGCACGGCTAATTGGGTCAATAACAACGAGGTGGATTAACCTACTTGCTTCATCTGGAAGTCAGAGGATGGTTGACAGTTCTTGGCATGCTTCGAGAAAATATTATAGAGGTTACCAAAGGCAGGAAGCGTAATGCATCTTTTAGGGCTGATTTTTCAATCGACAGATAAGTTTTATTCGTGGAATACTGTTGACGTCTGATAGTTTTGGCAGTTAATGTATGCAAGAACTGTCAAAAATTCAAAATTATTCCTCCAATAAAATTATCTGGCGTCGGAAAAATCAGCCTTTAGATGATTCTAAGAGAGAGTTTTTTTATGTTGTTTGGTTTGATTTTTTTTTCTTTTTTCTATCTACTAATAATAAAGCTGAAGCGTTTTTTGTTTGAACACGCTCATCTCTAGAACTACCAGTAGGTTTTGAAAATTATTTTGCATTTCTTTTAGCCCATTTGTCGAGGAAGGCTATAAGCTACTTAATATCAAGTTAGGACCCTTACGAGCCGAGCAAAAACGAAAAAAATCAGACAGAATGCTATGCGAAAATGAAGTAACAGCGCGGGCAGGCGATTTTAAGCGACGGGGTGAGTCGGGGCAGTAATTTAATTTCACGCGGACGAAGTCGCGGCGAACTGTTGCGAAGCCTTTACGAACTATTATCTGGAACACTACGAAAAGTGCGTTTTTATGCTGTGAAAGTCGTCTGTGCGACCTCGTGCGCTGCCCCTGATCCAGCAAAAGTCGAACCTTCTGCCGGCCGACGAGGAGGATTGATGGTGAATCTACAGGTCAGTGGTGTTGCATTTTCCTGCCAAATTCCTTTGTCCATGTATAATTTTCGTCGTCCTAATTCGTGTCGTATTTTGCAAAGTCAGACCTACCCACGTACTTTTCACCCCCGCATTATACAGTCCACTATTTAATTGAACCAGCTCCCTGCGTCTGGGATAAATGCAAACAATTTTATATTTCCGCCCAAGTATTTGGTGTTAGGCGCCATCATTTATTTTTGGTAATAAATCTAATATGAACTAGTATAACCAGAATATGGATATGGGGCCGACGACCGGGTACCGAAAGACGTAGCGTTGGCCTCCCACAAGGTGGTCCGACGACCTTGTGAAGGCCGCAGGATCCCGTTTGATGCGAGAAGCACAGAACCGGTCGCAGTGGAGGTGCTTGGGAGGCCTATGTCCAGCAGTGGACGTCTTTCGGCTGAAATGATGATGAAGATTATAACCAGAATAAACATTGATATAACTCAGAATGACTATAAAAATGGGTACTACAATAATAAAGACATTATTTATGGTTTAATTTACAGTATTTCTTAGGAGTTGCAAATTTAATAACATACATACATCAAGTTTTTTTTGGTTATTACTAATATAAGGTCATTTTAATACCATCTACTCTACCCATATTTTTTAACAAAACTATCTACATAAATATCTTTCATCAAAATATTCTCCTCAAACATGCCGAACGCATACTTTCGCCTCTGTAACGTAACTTTTATGAAAGCGTTTTTCTTTTGTAATATTTGTGACAAATGGGATCGTAAACTATGGTTCCCTAATATTAATTGTATGGGGTGATGGGGGCGCAACAGATATCTGTTGCTGGCGGTGTGGCCAGCCTATTGAAGTTTACCCCGAAAAATGGGAAGATGTAATGTTACAACTCGTTTTAAGTAAGCACAAATATAAAGAAAATTAAACATTTTTTTTAGGTTTCAGTAATCAAAAAAAAAATCTGATTACATTTTTCGTTATTTAAATAGGATGAAATGTATACAGAAATACTGAGAGTGAAAATATTTAAATGTATGATAATAATAACATTCGTATGCGTAGAGAATATCTCCTTATATTACAAACTTATTGGTAAGCAAGTTCAAGAAAACCTTGCAAAGTAGCGAATTCCCTAATACAAACCCAGTTCCATATTGTATGTTTTCATAAAAAGCGACGGCAAAGAAAAATTCATTATTATATTACAAGAAGCCACATTTTGTTCATTAATTCCCAAAAGGCATACGCAAACTTTTACGCAGACCATCGCTATGACACAGCTGGGCAAAATTTTCTCCCCACTCTATTATTCAGATGTTAGCAAGTTATCGGGTAATTTGATTCGCATCTGGCATCCCCAAGCGGTTGAACGCCAGTGTCGGGTGAGATTCGCGTGCGGACACCCGCGTAGGTCTACGAGTCTACGCCGTAGCGCTACGAACTCGCTGTAGCTACGAGATTTCTTTTTTGTGCTACGATCCGAATGTAGTGAATGTTCCCGTTTTGCTTTGACACATTTTTTTTTTACTGATCCAGTGAAGTGAGTGGTTTCAGTGTAAACACATTTTAGTGCAATTTGTCTTTTATGACGATATTATATCGAGTGTAAAAGTATTTTGGGCTATGTTTTATGTATAATTTTAGTACCGGTACATCTGTTTGAGGAATTCACAAGCACTTTTTGTTGGTGAATGAAAACGTTTCAGTAAGTTGATGGCAGAAACTTTATTGTATTTTTCCGTTTAGTAATTAATTTATGCTACAAATATAGGACGACAAAAAAAACACGTAACAAAAAGCTCGCGTGACACTCAAGTTTATTAAATATTCCTTACATGCATACACGTTCGTGGCTATAAATTGTAATCAAGTCGTGGTAATAAATAGTAAATCCTTCCCAAGAGCATAGCGAATATCCCATGAATATCCTATATAAAGACCTGAATCAAAGACACCAACAAAGTCGGGGATACCTACTAAAAGAGATATAAAAGTTCGTTATCAACGTGGTTCCTGGTAGAGGAAGCTTCCGATTGTCTTATGAGAATCATAAAAGGCGACCAGGGGTAGGAAACAGCAGAATTCTCTTTTACTTAAAAAACAACCCTCTATAATTACCTCGGTATTTTTTAAAGGGTATTAAAGTAAGACACACTTAGTTAAGTGTTTGCGGTTTATTTCTTGGTTGATTGTACAATATTACACTAGCTGTTGCCCACGCATTCGTCTGCAATCAGGATGAAAGGTAGCCTATATCCTCATCCAGGTCTCAGGCTATATATCTTAAATTTCATAACAATCGGTTCAGTGTTTTATGCGTGAAAAGGTAACATACAGGCAGACAGACAGCGTTACTTTTGCATTTATGATATGAGGGGCCCGTGGCTAAATAATAACAGCCGCACAGTTAAGCTATGCTTGCCGCGGTTGGCCTGTGGATGGGTGACCATTTTTACACACTGAGACCCTCCGCACATTAAGCACGAAAGCACGTTAAGCCGTTGGTCCCGGCCGTCAATCGTGGATCTTTGACAGACGTTACGGGTGGTCAGAAGCCTGAAAGTCTGACAACCAGTCTTACTAAGAGGTATCGTATTACCCAGTAAACGGGTGTGGAGGTCAGATAGGCAGTCGCTCCATGTAAAATACTGGAATTCAGCTGCATCCGGTTAGACTGGAAGCTGACCCCAACATAGTTGGGAAAAGGCTAGGCAGATGATGATGAGTATGGATAATAATAATAAGTTTATTTATTTTCTCTTCACAAATGTACATACAGTAGGTAGTAGGTAGTGCTTAAAACTATCTTAAGGATAAGTTTTCATTTGAGAGAGACTGGTGCTTGAAATAGGCATTGCAAGTAACACCTGTAGTACAAGTCACCAGGGCCCCACGACGCTTCATATGTACATCATCATCAGCTACTACAATCTGTCAAATTTCTTTAATACATTTTCAACTTTATCGCTGAAGCATAAAGTTCAAGGTTGATTCGGAAAATTTGACAGTTTCGGGTAGCTTGATGTGCTGGCGTCTGTACAAGCTTACATTGAGTGCTTTTATGAGACTGAAGAGAATTAATATTTTAAGAAAGAAAAAATACAAATAAGATAGAAAATAACGTAACGTAATTAGAATAATACATACAGCAATAAAGGAAACTTTAAAGGGTGAATTAGACTGTGTTGTGTGCATTTGTGAGTATTGGTGAGTTGATTTGTGTACGTGTAGCGTATGAAGTTTTATATGAGATAATGTGTAAGTAAGAAGATTTTTCAGTTTTCATACTTTTTAGCCATTCACTCACAGAATGGCAACTAGCTTCATATTTTATGACTGACCGACTTCTTGACAATTCAAAAGTGCCTGTTAAAGGTTTAATTGAAATAAATGCTTTGAGTTTGAGTTTGAGTTTGAGTTTGAATCCCTACAACCACTTTTGGCTTCTGGTAGATTTTCCATCTACCAGAAGCCAAAAGTGGTTGTAGCTTTGTTTGCCTTGTTGTAGATGAATGAACCACGGAAGCAATAGAATTTGTAAGAAAAGCTGGTTTTAAAATAAGGGGTTGATGCTTACCGTGCCCTTCCTGCGTTTTTCTTTAGACAAGTCCTTATTGTACTTCAACTGGGAGTATTTTTTTAATATTATGTTTAATAAAAACGTCTGTCTGACCGTCAGGATATACCATTTTTGGTAAGCCTGTGCAGTAGGAAATCGAAAAGGAAGTCCAGCTCCAACCTTGAGAATTGCCCGCTGCACTCTTTCAACCTCCTAGATGTGAGTTTTGTAAGGATAGGCACAGAATTAAGATAAACTTAGTGTTAACCGGACTACCTACTTAATAAGTTGCTATTTAGATTAAAGAAAAAACACTTTATTTCAAAGTACAAAAGATTTGAATTGGCGAAATCATGTCACATTTTTTTTATTCATTAATGGCCGATTCCTATAATTTACGGACCGTTATTGGTTAAAATTAAGAGTCCTGTATATGAACCAATAATGAAGCAAAGGCGTTATAGCTTTGCATTGTAGACACTTCCATATGAAAGTAGCTATCACAGGCAAAATTAGCTTAAGAATCTATGACATACGCCCAGTTTGGCAATAAAAAATGCTACCTATGCTGTTTATAAGAACCGGTCATAAGACCACATTATCTTCTAAAGATTTATCCGAAGATAATACTAGAATTTGACCATGAGCTGATGCTGCAGCCAGGGTCGATACCGTCTGGTTTCATTCCTAAACTGTAATATTATTCGTGTAAGTCCCACGTAAGCTTCAGGGCTTATCTCTTGAAGACGCCACTTTCTGGCTACATAAGATATTGTTGGCTTTGTGAATGCATTTCATTGTAGCGGAAAATTGTATTTGTCTATGTGTATGGAGATTTATTGTCTGTGGTTTGATGGTAAGGAGGTTTGTAGAGAGATTCTTGTGTATGTATTTAATGTTATACATATTGCGCGTTTATTACTAATTAGGGTAGTTGTCATATCTCCTCAACTCAATGTTTTTGACATCTATTGGAAATGGCAGAGCACGGATATTACGTGGCAGAGTTTATAGTCGAGATTTTTTACAAGGAAATTAATTCGGATATGAATCAATTTTTAACTACTGTGAGAGGTCTTGCGAGTTCTTCATACCGGGATGAGTAAATTAAAGGGCAATTTGTTACATAACGTCCATAAATTATTCCTAGAAGGTATTTACGTTTTATAATTTTAAATATTCTGTCTTCCCGCTTGTCAGCTAGAGCGACCTCTTCTTGTTTTATATTCTAATCGTAAACCAAATTAATGTTTGCCTCGTATTTATAACGGACTCGCGGAGGTTGTGTAAGCACCAAATAGGCTATAATCTCTACAGTACCTAATTGTACCAGGGTCACAAGTTTCTAAAAATCATCGGATCAGAGAAAATTGACAAGTTTGGCTATCTGTATCCTTATAAGGAGACTTCAACTTAGTTATAACATGATTGGATCATTGGACATTGAAGATAAAATGTGATAGTATTTTATAAAAGTGGTACATTTACTCCCGTGTCAATATAACTTGGATTTGTCACATGGATGAATTTGTGAGACCTTTAGAAGACATTGAGATATTTTATTGGACACCAAATGTAGCTTCCGAATAAGAAGATAATTTATGTTTGTTTTTTAAGCGGTATGGTAACTAAAGTACATAGATACATACATACTTGTTACACACAGTACTTCATTTAAGTTTTAATTTATTCAGAATGTAATGCATTTTGTGTGTTTAAAATAATAATGGAGTTGAAATGCTCCACAATATAATTTTAAGCATTTGCATACATCAATAATAATCAGATAAAGGTATTCCCAAAAGATATTCGCTTTAAAAAAATAATTATCTGTAACCCTGTATGTCATCGCCGATAATCTTTAAATTGTTATAACATAAACATCTGTCTGATGTAATGTTATAACAATTTATCAAAAGCCATGTGAAACTCAGTTTTACTCAATTTTACTGTTTTTCGACGAAAAATAGTAACTAATCAATTAAATCAACACAGTAGTATAAGAAAAAGATATTTATATAATCAAGAATCAAATTAGTTGCCGAGTTCCTCTTTATTAAGCCGGAGAGACTGCGAAGTCATCCCCCCGGGCTTCAAACATAAGCCTTGTGAACTTAATACTTCTTGTAAGTAGAACTTAGTATTATGTACACGCGAGTTTCAAAGCTGCAGGGATGGTAAACATTTTTAATGAGTGGTTGACCAAAAAGGGACCTCAAGGGAAAATAAATTGATTTCGAGTAAATCGCGTTTGAAGTTTCGTGTAGAAACAAGTTTCGACTCGTGCGCGGGCGGGGGGTGCGGCATGTTTTATGTCAGTAAGCGACTTCGATAGTGAGTGTCAACAAGTGTTTGCGTTTACTACGTTATTGGCGACTTATTTAGTGTCATTTGAGTAGCGTCGTCGTCACTTTCTGACACGTACGAGCGTCTTATTGTACCTGCACAAGATAAAGAGACTTCGTTGTACTAGAAATAACCTTAAAAGTGAAATAAAACAATAAAACTGATTGTATGTACTTACCTGACATCACAAAAACTAGTGTGCGCTGTGTGTAAGGTGTAATTTTTCCAAAACTGCATCGGCTCACAAAAAAAAATCATAAAAAAAAACGACTGCACCTAAAAATATTCTCGACCAAAACAAAGCTAAATAAAAGACCACATATTCAAAAATAAAAAATTACGGTTTCCAACCGGCCAGCGGTAAACCCTTTCGGACAATCCCGCTGACCCGGCTGGCTACCGCCCTAAGGGGGCCCCTCCTCGATGCTGACATCTCTTTGAGGCCAACCCCTCCAGGTACCTTTTTGGTCAACCACTCACTATGCATAATCAATCGGCCTATAATGTTTCCACTGCTCGGCGGCATCAGGCCTCCTCTGTGAGAGAGTGTACCGGAGCGGGCCCATTGCGGATTTGTTAGCTGTCAGCTGTCACTTTTTCAAATATGCGTAGCATAATGACTTGACTATTTCTTCTTTGATTGTTTCGATGGTCTAGTTTCGCAAGTGTGACTGCTGAGCGAGAGGTCCTGGTTTCCATATCCTGATAGAGTAAATGGTTATTGGGTTTTTCCATTAGGATGTTCTCAGTAGCAGAACGTGAGGCTGGCTTTGTGATCGATGGATGGGAATAAGATACAACCGCACGGGTCGAAAGATCAGGTTAAGGTACGCTTGCCGCGGTTGGTCTGTGGATGGGTGACCATAGTTACATACCGAGGCCCCTCCATGCCTCAGAAAGCACGTTAAGCCCCGGCTGTCATTCGTGGATCTTTGGCAGTCGTTACGGGTAGCCAGAAGCCCGAAAGTCTGACAACCAGTCTTACCAAGGGGTAACGTATTACCCCTACCGTGGTTACCGAAATTCTCGGAGATGATGTAGAACCTGGCGGATGTCCGGGCGAACATGCTGGCCCTCAGGTTCGCTCGATGTGCAGACGCGGTCAAAGTAACTTTATTCAAAGCGTATTGCACGTCTCTGTACTCAGCGAGCCTGTGGTTCAGATATACCCAAAGGGCTTACAATTCTCTGCGCATCCAGTTAAACAATACTTACAGGGCGCTGTTACGTCTGCCGCGCTTCTGCATTGCAGATGCAGATTGCGCGGGAGCAGTAACAGCATCCTGAAGGTAATAAATTAGACAGCCCACTGGTGTGGAGCCTCACCCAGAGGACTAAGTCTCTCTTAGTTATTAGGTACTAACATAGTTTTTAAGTTCACACTAACAAATATAAATGTAATATAATGGATCATTGGTTGTCTGAATAAATAAATTAGTTATTATTATTACCCAATGACTGGGTTATGGAGGTTAGATAGGCAGTCGCTCTATGTGAAATACTGGTATTCAGCTGCTGGTTAGACTGGAAGCCGACCCCAACCCGTAACCGAAAGTTGGGAAAAGGCTCGGCAGATGATGGATGGGACTTAAACATAACTGGCGAAATGTGGGTGTAATATTAAGTACCCTTCTGCGGTATTTCGAGGAAAATATGCCTGATTCTATTTATGAATATGGGGATTTTTTTTTACTACTCTTTTGTGCTTAGAATTTGCCAGCCGTCGCTTTAGTGCCGTAGGTTCGCCATCCCTGCTATAGAGCTTAAAGCTAAGGATCATTTTAACATTGAAGTTTTGATTAAACTAGTAACCATATGGGACTTCTGTGTAACTTTCGAAACACTGAAATGAATGGTTGTGCGATAAAATTCTGTTGCGTGGGCGGTCTTTAATGTATGTTACATTGTTGAATCCCTAGAGTAGATGAATATAGTACAGGGATCATAAGCCTATAATGTTCCCACTGTTGGGACACAGGCCTTACGTGGGCCCAGCGCGGGTAGATGTCACATGTCTTCGAATTTTTGGGCATGCCGGTTTCCTCACGATGTTTTCTGTTTTTCTTCACCGTTTTGACAGCAGTAGTGATTAAACAATTTAGACAAAGTGAAGCGCCTGGCTGGGTTCGAACCTACGACCTACAACTCGTAAGTCGCCACTGGGCCACAACTGCTCTTAAAACACAGACACGCTCGTTTCCCATCTGTTTGTAATTCACTATCGAGTCCTAAAAAGCAATAACCAATTCTCTTACGTACTCTACGTAGGAGAATTGGTTATTGCTTTTTAGGACGGTGAGAAATTCCTACAAAAGAGTGAGACGAGGATGAAATCGTTTACTCAACATTCTTTTAAAACGCAGACCAATTTCAAAGACTTTCCTCCTAAAATAGGTCCCTATAGTATAAATTGTACACACGAATTGGATTTAGTTGATTCAGTCGACCCGCGCAGGTGTCGCCTCTCCTTATGAATAAGTAACACCATAGAATAAAAGTTATAGAAGTGAAACTCTTGTTCAGAACTCCTTGCCTACCTTCGGACATGCCAGACGTCCCAACATAGCCAAATAGTCTTTTTACCCGACTGCGGCGAAGCCCAAAAGGAGGGTTATCTGTTTGACTTGTATGTATGTATGTCCGTTTCTTTGTTCCCTCGTAACTGCTAAACGTATGAACGGATTTGGATGAATTATACGTCTTTAGATTTGTCTTGGTAGCGCGAGAGTCACTGGCTACAATAAAATCAAAAACAAAGTAAAATGGCGGATTTAGGGTGCCATATTGTGGAGTTCGTTTTTTTTTTCTAATACCATCGAGTGAAATATCAAAATTAAGGGTTTTAAAAGGTGATTACAAAAATATAAACAACTTATATGGTTAAAAGTAATTCGAAGTGACAAATAGTAAAAAACACGTTAAATAAAATAATTATTTCTTGTTCCCTGTTGAGTTTCTTTACGGGTCAGCTAATAATTAATACCTACAAGGTACGACGTTGGATAAAGCTGTGGTGGATTTAAGTGCTCATTTATTCGCCAAAGGTCAAGCCTATGTTGCTTTGAGCAGAGTTAGGACGCTCGAAGGCTTTGGCTATTTGTGCACTTGATCCAAAAAAGCTTTTAAATAACCCTCAGGACCAAAACTCCTTGCAAGAACTAAATCTTCTGCGAAATCTTTCAAATTTGTAAACTAAAAAGCTGGAAATAAAAAACCGGTAATTAAAAAAACAGGCGGGACCCATACCATTTTTTTATTATATCTTCAAACTCAAGTGGGTCCCGCCTGCTTCCAACTTTTATTTAATTTAAAATGGCCTTGTTTTTAGCTTTTCAAGTTTTTTTTAACTTAATTTTTTTACCACAGTCGGGTTTTTTAGTTTTTTTAATTACTTGTCTTTTTTTTTTAGTTATTAGTTGGGTTCCTGTTGTAGTTGGATCCTGCTATCAGAGGTAAAATAATTGTGAAAGGACTGTAAGTGATTATTTCTGCGACATTGGTGTACACACACGAGTAGTGACACGAGCACTAATATGTCAACACAACTTTCAATTGCGATTTTTTCGT
The DNA here is from genome assembly GCA_916614155.1 of Mesoligia furuncula. Taxonomy (NCBI): domain Eukaryota; kingdom Metazoa; phylum Arthropoda; class Insecta; order Lepidoptera; family Noctuidae; genus Mesoligia; species Mesoligia furuncula. Next base: position 9,279,153 of record OU744808.1, read on the forward strand.
GAAATGACGAATGCGACGTTGAAATACGACACTTTACATAAACGTATGGGTTAGAAAATACTATGTTCGTAATAACATAATTGCTCGTGACTGTACGTACAGTACGAGAGTGGTAGCAAAACCAGTACAAGTTGAACTCGTATTCTATTGAAACTCCGTACAACGTTAAGTAGTATGGAGTATCGTACCAAGTATCGGCAAACGTAGTGTGGGACGCCCCCCGGTTAGATGGACCGATGACCTTAAAAAGGAGGCTGGGACAGAGAGGCTGCGGAAGGCGGAGGACAGAGTGTTGTGGCGTAGCATGGGAGAGGCCTATGTCCAGCAGTGGACTGTGATAGGCCAAGTTGACTACGCTAGGCCATCATTTCAGCTGAAAGACGTCCAGTGCTGGACATAGGCCGCTTGGCCTATGGCCTTACACTTCAGCCGGTTTTGTGCTTCTCGCATCCAACGGGTTCCTGCACCTCACAACTTGTGGCAAGCCTTCCAAAGCTATGTCTTCCAGTACGCGGTCGCCACTCCAGAACATTTCGGCCCCATCGGCCATCTGCTCTGCGAGCAATAATGTGCCCTGCCCATTGCCACTTAAGTTTGGCAATTCTTCGGGCTATGTCGTTTAACTTGGTAACGCTAGGCCAGCTCAAGGTCAAAGTGTAACCACCGACGTACGGCCGACTGCAGGTACAGAAGAAACAGCAACACTAGGCAGCAAATATAGCACAACTCAGTTAAAAAAAAAAAAAATTGTCTTTGTCTTTGTTTTGTCAGTCAGGTGATCCTGCGTGACACACTCTTTCTAAAGCTCAATGTAACGTATTCACTCCCACATAACCTATCACATAATCAGCCTATTAATGTTTCCACTGCTGGGGCGCAGTCCTCCTCTCAGTTATACGGAGTGGGCCGTAATCCACCACGCGGGCCTAGTGCGGGTTAGTAGATGTCACTTGTCTTCAACTTTTTGGTTCTAGGAAATTTTTTGTAGTTTCCTCACAATATTTTCCTTCGCCGTTTTGAGAGCAGCGGTGATGAAATAATGGACACAAAGTAAAGCGCCTGACAGAGTTCGACCCTATGACCACTGCTCTCACTATTCACTCCCGGGTACTGTAAACTACCAACTTAATTTACCCGTATATTCAAATCACAAACTGTCACTCTTTGATAGTTGTATGAAATAACTATAACCCGGCAAATTAACATGTACCCATAGGCCCTTTAGGTATACGTCAATTTGCCGTGTATTGCGGTGCTATTCTGTAAAAATTTAACCGTGATAACTTAGGTGAAGTGAGCGTGGAGTGAGCTGTCAATAGTGTCAATTCCTAGCAAAAACAAACCCATTTCACCTAAGTTTTCACGGTGAGATTTTTACAGAATCGACCGGCAGTACCTAAGCGTTTGTGAGTTTCGCTTCTGCAAAGTTTTATTATTCTATAGCAAGACCCTTCGCAATACACGCTGACGGGAAAAAGACGGATAGGAATTTTGATTCGAGGATTAATCGTTCAATATCCTGGATTTTGTGACGTAATAAATAATCTCGCTCAGACATCTTCGTAATTCATTTATTTTTATGAATACTGATCATGGTGTTTTATTGAAAATGGATGTCGATAATAAATTAGGTATATATTTATTCAGTTTAAAAATGAGATGGGGATGTATACGTTTTATATGGAAAGATTTTATTAGTTTTCATAGTAAACTTCTAGATTTTCTTATGGATAGTAACCCCGTGGCCAGGAGCTGGCGTCTCGCGATAGCGGAGAAAACAAACGAAAGAAGTAAAGAAGTTGTTTAGAGAACAGAAACAGGTGACCCGCGCGCGTTTCGTTTGAAGCAAGTGGCATTTCAAATCGCGTCGCATGCCGCGTCACAACTCGTGCCACGAGTCGCATCGCAAATCGCGTCACAAGTTGCGTCGCAAATCGCGTCGCAAGTCGTGTCGCTCGAGGCCATGAACAAGGCCTTATGTGAAACTACCTAAAGTGCACTAAAGAGTCCACTTAGTAAACGTGGCTACTATTGTGCACCACTTTTCTCTGTTTTCATTATAGTGTAGACCAATTCAAACTTAAAGTTATTTTGACATCCCAGACGTTATTTATTGCTCGAATTCCATTCGATTGGTGCCGACAAACTTCTTATCGATATCGCTTCAAACTTTGTTCAGTTCTGAAGAAAAAGGAGTTTTTGAACTAAATAAGGCACCTGTTTTCTTATTACTTAAATGTTGAAGCAGCAAAACACTTGAGTAAGGTGTAGAATGAAAAGGAGATATCAAATTATCAAGGAAAAGATAAGCTTGGAGTCGCCAAACTATTTTTGAAATCAAGCACGTTTTATGAACCACTAGTGGTGCCCGCGACATCGGTTCGGGTGCATGTCGGAAAATGAAATGGATTTCATTTTAATTTTTTTTGCGCGGAAACAAAATTATTTTTCTAAAATAAAATAAAAGTTGGTTTCGGAGATTAGCCGGAACAAACAGACATCATCATCATCATTTCAGCCGATAGACGTCCACTGCTGGACATAGGCTTCCCCCAATTTGGGGGGGGGGGGGGGGGGGGGAGTTTGCCATAATCGCCACGCTTGGCAGGCGGGTTGGCGATCGCAGTATGGTATGATGGTGGAATGCAGAGAACGCTGCTGCCTATTCTCCGGTAACACCCTTAGTCGCCTTTAACGACACCCACGGGAAGTAAGGGGTGGTGGCATTCTTTAAGTCCGGCCACCACACAGACCCGGGGACCCCGGAACAAACAGACATACAGACAAAAATGTAAATAATTGTTTTATGTTATATGTATCGTATCTATATACTTTCATATGCATTTAGTGAATGGCCGTTAATTTGAAAATACAAAAAGACACTTAAATTTTATTTATTTGTTGCTGACGCATTCATATGCGAAACAAACATTATTTTAGTAATTGACACTTCGTTCTTGATCTGAACTTTTCCTACTGACTTCCCCGTAATCTCCATAAAGGCGTCAAGATATGTGAATTATAGCGTGTATACTTAACTTACTTTATTCAGCCTACAATGTGCCCACTGCTGGGACACAGGCCTCTTGTCTTCGAGAGGGAGTGGGCTAACAATCTACCACGCTGGCCCAGAGTGGGTTTTTGGTTCTAGGACAGGCCGGTTCCGTCAAGATGTTTTCTTTCACCGTTTTTAGAGCAGTGGTGATGAAATTATTTACACAAAGTAAAGTGCCTGGCTGGGTTCGAACCCACGACTTTCAACTCATAAGTCGGGGCCACCACTGCTCTCATAGCGTGTATACCTTAATTATATAATTATTTTAATTATCAATGACGGAATACTAAAACAACCACGTCATCAGAGATATAGGTCACGATTGCACTAATTGAAACTTGGCCAATTTAGCTAACAACGATTATAGGATAACACTTGTTGTAGTACGCCATCTAATTCGATGTCCGATGACTTAATCGATTCTAACCAACAATCGAATTGGTTTAACGCGTTAACTGAGCTGTGGGATTATGTTTAAACTAGCGTTCGTGTCGTAGGCAACAAACATCAACGTTGGATCAACATTGCGATTTTGTATCCTGAATGTTTTTTAAAATGCAAATCTCTTTTTTGTATTTTCCTATACCTATCGCATCTGTCAACTATGTTAGGGTCAGCTTCCAATCTAACCCTATAATAATAATAATAATAAAACCTTTATTTTCAGGCTACTTTGGCCCATAGATAAGACTAACATATATATTATAATAATACAATGTGTGTTAGTGCATAAACTTAAAACTATGTTCCTAAAACACTTCACTCGAGCACTGTCTTTTTGCGATCGTGTGGCACTTGTCCGCGGAAGCGACGGAACATTACACCTTGTGGCCAAAAGTCCTCTGCCATGACGAGGTGCAGGTAGCATGTAGGTACTTGCACCACGAACGCCTTGAAGTTGACGTTGCGGCGCGATTCAAGCAACTGCACTCTCGGCCTGTACTTGGTCCTTTGGCACACGTACTCCACGATGTCCTCGGCCTTAGTGGTATAGTGTAGGCGGGAAATATACACGGGCGTGTTCGGCTGGGCGGCTCGTACAGGGATGTCGGGCTTGATAGGAGCTGTGACGGAGCGGTTCTTGTTGGTTCTTTGACGGCGCTTCTTCCTCTGCACCGTCACAAAACCATCATCATCAGCCTGGTTCGATGCCTTTTCAGGCATGGGCTTCTCCTTCTTCCAATGCAGCTGAGTACCAGTATTTTACATGGAGCGACTGCCTATCTGAACTCCACAACTCAGTTATTGGGTAACAGGAAACCCCTTGGTAAGACTGGTTGTCGGTTTCGGGCTTCTGACTACCCGTAATGACTGTCACAGATCCACGAATGACAGCCGGGACCAAGGGCTTCACGTGCTTTCCGAGGCACGGGGTGTCTTGGTATGTAAAGATGATCTCCCATCCAAGGACCAACCGCTGCAAGCGTAGGTAAACCGGATCGATTAGCTTTGAAAGCTACTTATAAGCTTTGTCAAACGTGATTGTCAATCATGGATTTTTGACAGTCGTTACGGGTCGTCAGAACCCCGAAAGTCTGACAACCAGTCTGACCAAGGGGTATCGTGTTACCCAGTAACTGGATTGTGGAGGTCAGATAGGCAGTCGCTCCATGTAAAATAGGTACTGGTATTCAGCTGCACCCGGTTAGACTGGAAGCCGACCCCATAGTTTGGAAAAGGCTAGGCAGATGATTGCACTGGCAAACACTCCGATCACAATCATCATCATTCTCCTACCCTTATCCCAATTTATTGGGGGTGAGCGCAACATGTCTTTTTCTTCCATACTTCTCTATTAGTCGTCATCTCGGTAGTCACCCCCTTTCTGACCATATCATCTATCACACAGTCCATCCATCGTTTCTTTCGGTCTTCCCCTACTCTTATAGCCATCGAAATCCATATCCATATATATACGCACCGTTCAAAATATGAGTTAAAAGAAAGAAACAAAAGAAATACTAATATAAATATTTGTGGTAAACATGACGCAGAAAAAAAAAAATAAACAAAAAAAAAAAAACATTGTGGGAGAAAGTATGCGAGTCTCGCGTACTCAACTCATTGAGTGCGTATCATCTATGAGTAAGTTTGTATCGAACGCTAAATGAGAGATATCGAATACCTTTCACAAGTAATCGAATAGATCGCCAATGAAATTAACTCTACCACTCGGTGCTAAAAGCTACCTTACGATGTTACAAAATCTTATATTTCATTTGTTATTAATAGAAAGGATCCCTAAAGTAGAAAAAGACAAGTCTTTTGAACTTTAATAAAAAGGTATCGATAGTGCCGTCGCGTATGAAATCAATTCCTGAAGACAAAGGCTCAGCACTTTCTTAGAATTTCTTGCGAATAAAGTAAATGTATTTTGCTACTAACCGTATTTTTTTTTAGATACCTAATTCTATAAACGAGAGCCTATTTGTTGATTTAATTTTAGGTTTCGAGGACATTTCATTTAGGCAAGGCAAGGCTTTACGAACCCTAATCAAAACAAACATTCCTAAGTAGAGATCTCTTGAGAATCAAAAGAGTGTAAGCACAAGCATTATAATATTAATGTATCGCAAAAGGACCCATGAATATAAACTAATGTAAAACTTGTCTTATTAGACGCTGGTTTATCTAGAAAAATCAAACACATTTTAGATGTGTATAATTACGTTTCACGTTCTTTCTGCTAAACTTGCTGTGTGTGTGTTTTCCCTTCAGTTGTATTTTCTTTACAGTTATATCTTCAAAAAGAGATAGTTTATGTCATCTTTAAGATAGCACATTTGCAGCAAAATTTACATAGGTAGGTACGTAATTCGATGAAGTCTGTGTCAGCGAGTGTCTGTGTATTCTAGGTTTCTTTTTACATTGAGACAAGATTATAAGAATCTTAAATATTATTGTTGTATAAACATTTATGTAGGTGGTAGTTTGCTTCATAAAAATAGTATATTAGAGGTAAGTTTATTTAGCATAATGAATAATGTATTGCAAATAAATCCATGACTGTCAACTAGTAAGTATAAAGTCTTTCCTATTTTAATGAAACACATTTCAAACATAGATTGTGTTATCGATATATTAAATTGGCCTTTATTTAGTAGTTTTGCGGATAGGTATCGACGATACATCATTGTTTTTAGCAGCCTTGGAGACTGCGCTAATATTCGGTGTCGTTTGTCATATGGATATGTAAATGTAAAATATGTTTTTGCTGAAGCTACGGTTCTTTTTTTCGTTCATCGGTATCTTAGTTTCAATAAATTCTAACATAATATATTATGTACGTGGGACACTCAGAAAGTTTTGCGAAAATAAAAAAGAATGTTCTATATAGGTAAATATTTTTTTTATTAAATCTTTTCAAAATACTCTCCACTAGCCTCTATACAAAGTTTCATGCGTCTGAACCAGTTTTCGAAACACTTTTTCCAGTCCGCCTCATTTACAGCCTGCTCGAACGCTGACGGCGCATCTTCCGGCGACGAAAATTGTATCCCGTTGAGCTGATTTTTTATTTTCGGGAATAAAAAGAAGTCACACGGTGCTAGGTCAGGGCTGTAAGGAGGGTGACCCAGGAGTTTGAACGGCGTGTTGTCCAGGAAATCACTCGTTTTGAGCGCAGAGTGCGAAGGCCCGCGGAGACCTGTGTTTGATCGCTTGTTGCTCACAACAGAAAAAACTTCTGCCAAGCATTTGGTAGTCTACCATTCAGCGTTGATGATTCTTTGGTTCCGTAATGGAAATAACACCAAGTAACCAGTCACATTGCTCGCGATCAAAATCTTCCCTCCGCTTCTAGATCGCTTCATTTTGGTAGGCGTTGATTCGTTTTGAAACACCCAAACCGTCGACTGGCGCTACGTTTCTGGATCGTATTGATAAATCCAAGACTCGTCACCTTAACGCAAACACACCGAGACGAGCCTGCTTCATACTTGTTTATCATATCTCGGCACCATTCCACACCGGCCTGCTTCTGAGCACGCGAAGATGCACGTGTAGAATTTCGTAAAGGCTTCACAATCCAACCTGCAGTATGTGCTGAAACTCTTGATACGTAACTCGCCTGTTGTCTTGGATTAAATTTTTCACTGCTAGCACGTTTTCTTCCGTAACATCCGTCAAAGGGCGACCACTTCTTTCTACATCCCCCAAAGTTAATCGACCGCGCTTGAATTCGTTATACCAACGTTACACGGTTGCCTAAGACCGCTTTCACATTTAGGCGACTTTAGCAGCGCGACAGTCGCGCGACCGTCACCCATTCAGAATTTCATAATAAAAACAGAAGCGCAGCGGACGCGCGGCCGCGGCCGGCCTTAGAAGGGTCTTCATCCATGAATGCCATATGAAGTCTATCGTACGATTTGTCGGGTATTAGTGCCCTTTCACATTAGGACGTTAGCAGCGCGACAGTAGCGCGGCAGAAGCGCATTCCTTCACACTATAAGAACAGCCGCGCGTTAGGAGCGCCGCTGCCGCGCCGCAGTTAAGTTCAGTGTGGTGCACTTAATTTCTAAAATGGATTCCGACGGTAAAACATTGTTGCTCCTGCTTTTGATAGTACTCATTCGGCGCCATCGATGTCGCGTAAAAAAACGAAAAAGACGGTACTGGATTAATCCTTTGTTTCGAAATCGTCATGTGCATAGTGATTATATAACAGTATTTAATGTAGTTAAAAATAATAATAATAATTTTTTTAATTATGTTCGAATGTCAAAACCGAGTTTCTACGAATTATTAAGTCTTCTTGAGAGTAGTATTCAACGTCGTGACACTAGATTCCGCAATAGCATTTCAGCAGAGGAAAGACTTCTTATAACACTGAGGTAAGTCATTTACATACTTACCAGGTAAATAAAAAACCTTATATTTATGAAATCAACTTTATAATGGAAAATCAAGCATTAATTTGTTATGGCTCCGGACTATCCTCAATCAAATGTGTGTCAATATTAAATTCGTCTGACATTACATTTGAGTAATTTGACTGAGCTGATAGTGGAGCTTCATAATGATTATTAGAAGACGAAGTATTAAATTGTTGATTTTGTGTGTAGTACCCATATTGATAATTATTGTACATTGGATTGTTATATCTTTTTATTATGGTAATCAACTCCATTTTCGCATCCATCTTTTTTTCTGAGGGTATCTTCCGAAAATCATCATACAATGATAATATGAAATGCATGTCGGAATCATGTGTAGGTTGGCTATTAATATTTTGAATTTTATCTGCAATAAGTGCCATCACGGTAGTATCATCTACCTTGTCTCGCTTAGCTGTAGATTTAGAAAGATCAGATGCCGATGGCGTTGCTGGCCTTGATGGTGGTGCAATCGATGTGGAAGAGTTATTAATTTCGGCGGATCTTGTGATCGTTTTGTCGTAAAAAGAGGCGATAAAAATTGAAGCTGTTTAAAATGTACATATTCTCGCCGTGATTCAGCAGCTGCACCACTTTTCGTATTATTTTTTTTTCAATTCTCGCGAATAGCAGTCCCTAATACTTTTCCAACTTTTTTGTAAATCGGTTGCTGAAATAAAAAAAAAATCTTTTACAGATATTTGGGCACTGGATGTACGTTATCAGACCTTCAATACTCATTCAAGTGCGGAGTTTCAACAATTAGTTATATAGTAAGGGACACCTGCAAACATATATATAGTATCTTGAAAGAAAATACTATTATGTCCAAATCAGTAGCGGACTGGAAAAATATAGCACAAGCATTTAAAATAAATGCAAACTTTCCGAATTGTCTAGGAGCAATTGACGGTAAACACATCCGAGTGATAAAACCAGAACACAGTGGCTCACTGTACTTTAACTACAAAAAATATTTTTCAATTGTATTGCTAGTTATATGTGATGCAAATTATAATTTTACTTATATAGATGTGGGATCATTTGGAAAGAGTGCTGATTCTCAAATATTTAAAAACAGTTCAATATCTAAAGCAATCACAGAAAATAGACTACAACTACCTAGTCCTGAACCTCTTTGTAGTGATGGACCACATCTTAACTACACTTTCATTGGTGACGAGGCGTTTGCACTCACTTATCATATGCAACGTCCGTACGGTGGAAACAATTATTTGACTGTGAAGCAGAGAATTTACAACTACAGATTGTCAAGAGCACGTCGCTATATAGAATGCACGTTTGGTATACTAAGTAATAAATGGAGAATATTCCACCGCCCGTTGAACGTATCAACTGATTTTGCTGAAGAAATAATAAGGGCCTGTTGTGTTCTACACAATTTTGTACGACAGCGAGATGGATTTAATTATAATCACACGTTATCATACGTGTTCGCAGAGGACGATGAAAATATTATACCGTCTAGTCCAACTGATGTTCACAACGATGCCGTTGGAGGAGTTACAACTCGAAACCTTTTCGCCGACTATTTTGTATCACCCGAAGGAGAAGTACCGTGGCAGAATAACATGATATAATTAGGTACCTACGTACCTAAATAAAATAATAAAACCTACCTGCTGCATTTTTTTCGGACCCACTTTTATTTTCGAAATCAGGAATAAACAATGCACATAATTCTTGCCAGTTATTCTTTTTTAGGGTCCTGTTGTTGTAATTGTTGCTTCTTGAGTCCCACAAAATAGGACGCATTTGAATTTCAATAATAAATCGTTCGGTATCAAACTCGCTCATTGTGTAGTCTATAAGTAAGTACGTTTGCAACACTGGCTCATCGCCGACTGAGCGCACGCGGCGGCCGCGGCGGTAGCGCGCGACCGCCGCGCTTCTGTTTAAACTATGAAATTTTGACAGCGCGACTGTCGCGCTGCTAAAGTCGCCTATATGTGAAAGCGGCCCTAGGCGACACTTGCAATCGTAAAAAATCATAGTGCGAAAATGTTCCGGTGCAGATCCATTTTTTAATGAGACATGATAATTTAAATTAGCTCACAAACAATGTGGAGGGAAATTTTGAAATTGGAACATACCTATTTCTACTTACAAATAATCATATTTTCAAAATAGATTATAACTGGCCAGTCTCTCATACATTAAAACTTTTTTTCGCAATACTTTCTAAATGGCTTGGTATAATAATTATTTACGATTGACATAAGTCTATTATACTTGCTACCCGCTTTCCCTTCAACTGGTTTTTATATTTTATCAGCTATGTAGTAAGTAGGTATATCTTCAAAAAGAGATAGTTTAGGTATGTTATCTTTATGATAGCATCACATTTCTTCTTATGTATGTAATAAATAAATAAATAAAATAGCTAAATAAAATTACTGTTATCAATCTATCCGTAATCTATCCTAATAAAACAAGGAAAATGTTGGAAAAAACCGCTTTGAAAGCGGTCGAGTAATCAGTAGAAAAATAAAAAAGGTTCTAGGTATGGCAAATTGTTATGGGGCAGCCGCATGACAAACTGTCATTATTGTCTACTAGAGCTTTTTCCTGTACATTTCCTAAATCAGTTTTTTCCGTAGTTAGTTGTAATGATTATGAGTTCTCATAAAATAGATTCATATCTGATAATGAATATTTCAACATTTATTGCAATGTGTGGTGATGAAAATATTTTGTCGGAAAATAAAAAAATAAAAATTTTTTCGTAGGTACCTGGTTTTCAGTACAATATGTTCATATTCATTTATTTGCGTTCCACAAGGTACAACAAGATGTTAACAAAAGGCTTAGAGCTAAGAGCCGTTGCAGACCCTGTCAGGGCTCAGCAAAAATAAATACACAACAGCACACATATTTTTTTCATATAAATATACATTTATTATTATTTTAAATATTAGCATAGATTATGTAAATAATTATGTTATGAAAAATAATGATAATATGTTATAAATATATTATTATGGTTTAATTGAAATATATGATTTTACAGCACACATAACTTATTAATATTCCTGGAAATGTTTCATTACAAAATTGTTTCCGATATTATATTGCTTTTTCTGCGAATTCCTATGTGTGGCTTGGAATCACGGAATAATACTGTTTTTTTTTCATATAAACTGCGTCCCCACTTAACTCGCTTGCCATAGGTTTTTTTTCAATACTAAATTGCTGTAGAGTTTATTTTAAAATTGTTATTTTATGCACTTTTACACCAATACGGGGGTATACATGGGACTTAAGGGGAGTACAGGACCTTAACGCAAAAAACGCAATTTTTATAATGCCTAAAACTATATGATCGACTATAGTAAACAGAATCAGAAAAATATATGATACTATTCGGAATTTATGCTAGTTGGATAGTGTGTTGAAAACATAATACAGCTAATTTGATACGATAGAAAACTTTCTTTTTACAATAAAAAACATACTAATATACATACAATCATTCTGATTTTTTGTTGTCCGATTAATCTATCAGCATCATACTAAAGCACTAGTGTCTTAATTTTTAAGTCCAAACAATAGATTTTTATAAACAGAGAATTGCTTCATATTTGCAATAAATTACTGGTAATTAAAAAAAAAAAGAGAAAAGAAAGAGAAGCGCGATGACACAACCCTGGGTTGTGTCATCGCGCTTCTCTTTCTTTTCTATGCAGTCCGACAATGACCCCGCTTTAGGTCATGTCATCATCATCATCATCATCATTTCAGCCGATAGACGTCCACTGCTGGACATAGGCCTCCCCCAATTTTGGGGGGGTTCGCCATAATCGCCACGCTTGGCAGGCGGGTTGGCGATCGCAGTATGGTATGATGGTGGAATGCATAGAGAACGCTGCTGCCCATTCTCCGGTAAGACCCTTAGTCGCCTTTTACGACACCCATGGGAAGTAAGGGGTGGTGCTATTCTTTAAGTCCGGCACCACACAGACAATTAGTTAGGAAGTTTTTTCGGATTAGGTCATGTAGTCCCCTTAATCTTCACTGGCGAAATGTGCACCCCTACCTAACCCTTTATAATACAGGTCAATCAAAAAAATATAAATACCACTCATCATCATCATTATTTCAGCCGAAAGACGTCCACTGCTGGACATAGGCCTCCCCCAAGCACCTCCACTTCGACCGGTTCTTTGCTTCTCGCATCCAACGGGTTCCTGCGGCCTTCACAAGGTCGTCGGACCACACATAAAAAATACCACTAAAATACCATTAATCAGCACTAGATAAACAAATTGAATGAACGTTTTTTCAAGCCAGTTTTCTTAAGTTTGAACTAAAGACCTAGAGAAAAACGCTGAAAAGACCAATGAGTGATTTTTAATTCACGCTCCCGGTTCAGCGTTTTTCTCTATAACCTGTAGATACTTTAGAACTTATCCTATCCTATATTGGCTAGAAAAAAAAACTACAACTGCATAGGAAATAGCATTCATTATTTCATTTAATTTATTCGACAGTCTTCTCTGTCGTCGCTTTACCTTCTTTCAGCCTTACAAAGTCGGCAACGTTAGATGAAGCTTAGACAAGGCACCGTATTACTTCCCTACTTAATCCAAAGAGATTAAGTCCAGTTCTTTCTAACTCCGCGATTGCTATTCTATTGGAAATCGTTACAAAGGAAATAACTCGGGATTCGCTCACAGACGACAAATATGGGTAATCCTGGACAAACGGTCGACTTATCTTGGTTACGGTTTGATGATAAAGGGACAAAACTGAATTCTTATTGTGTAGGTATTATTATTTTTCATATCGCATATGTAGGGTATTTTATTAGATACTAGCTGTGCCCCGCGGTTTCACCCGCATAAGTGTCGACCCCGTGGGAATATCGAAATGAAAAGCAGCCTATATGTTAATCCAGGGTATCAGCTACTTCCATACAAAATGTTATCAAAATTGGTCCGGCCGTTTGAGCGTGAAGAAGTAATAAACATAAAACATACACTCACACAGTCAGAAACTTTCGCCTTTATAATATTAATGTGATTTAAATGTTATGATATTGTACCATTTGTACGCTACTACAATCTGTCAAGTTTGTTTAATAGATTTTCAACTTTATCGCTAAAGCTTAAGGTTGATAAAAAAAAGTAGTAGGTCATAGTTGGGTTACTCCCGTTTGGGAACGCTCCCGTTTGGTAACGCTACACACACTTACATATTATAGCGGTGTATTGCATGCACCAGGTACAGTCAGTATGTTTAGTATAATTTTTAAGGAATGTACATATTTGTTTGAAATGAAATAAGTAATTTAAGATTTTTGTAGTGTATTCCTATTTATTATGCTTTAGAGCATTTAACATGGACATACTTAAGATTTAGTTTACACTAAATGGATTTTGAAATTGTTAATTAATTATTTTTTTAATTTAATTGTTAAGTTTACTTAATTTTAATAAAAAAAAAATGTCATTTAATATATTTCAAAATATTGTATTTAATCATTAATTATGGTAGCTTTAAAAGTAGAAATTAAAATGAATATGAAATAAATTCGGCACACCAGAACTTTCTACTCTGACTGTATTTTTAGGTGCGTGTTAGGTAGCGTTACCAAACGGGAGCGTTCCCAAACGGGAGTAACCCAAGTTGATTGGGGAAATTTGACAGTTACAGGTAGCTTGATGCGCTGGCGTCTGTACTTTCTAAGTTTATCTTGGACATTACTGACATCAGTGAAGTTAAATTATATGAGAGAACCTGGACTTATCCACATACTAATAATAAATCTGAAGAGCTTTTTTGTTTGAACATGTTAATCTGAAACTACCGATCGGATTTGAAAAAATCTTTTTGCATTTGATAGCCGAATTCTTGAGGAAAGCTACTACAACACTTAGGAGCCAGCCAAAAAAAAAAACAGTGGCACTCCGGGAGTGCCGCAGAAGTGAAAACAAAACACAAACAGAATGCTTTGCCATCACTCACTGACATATCTGATAAGAGCGTTTACGACGTACGGCATTTCATACAAACTTTCAAGCACTTGTTTTTCGACATTAATGAACCGATTTTAATGAAACTTCATGCGCATCAGCAGGATACAAGAGTCTAAAAAGTTAGTAAAGAACATTTTCGAAATATCTTATTTAAATAAAGATAACTGGAAATCTCTGTTTCTATGGAAAATTTAAAATCGGTCTAATTTGGCTGTAACACTATTTTTCTAAAATGTCCTTAACTTACTTTTTAGACCTTTGTATCCTGCTTATGCGTATGAAGTTAAAGTATCATTAAAATCGGTTCATTCATTTCGGAAAACAAAGGCTAAGTTGTATGAAATGCCGTACGTCGTAAACTCTCTTAAAACCGAGTACATTCCGAGGACAGCCGAACACATCCGAAGCGGGTATTTTTTGAATCGTCTTATAAACAAAACACGCGCGGTGTCGCTTACGGTAACAGTGGCGCGAGTTCAATGGTTTTTTCCCATCTAAATAATGCCCAACGCGCCCAAAAGAAGTTTTTACTTCCAAAATCCAGAAAGAACGCTAAGCGATAACAAAGAAATAGCGTGGACGGGCGATGGGATGCGATGCGTTGGGTTGGGGGCCGGAATTTCACGCGGACGAAGTCGCGGTCAGAAGTTAGTATTGGTCTAAAATCACCATCCCGTCTAGAGAAAGCGTGGTGATGATTGCTCGTGCCTTCTCTGTTCTCGTGTCTTCGTGTCTCTGAGGGGGCTTTGCCCAGCAGTGGGAATCAATAATTTAATCATTATAATATGCTGGTATTATAATGATTAAATTTATGTGTGAAACATTCGCTGTTATATTCAAACATTTAGAGTTTACTTATAGCTCATCATCTGCCTAGCCTTTTCCCAACTATGTTGGGGTCGACTTCCAGTCTAACCGGATGCAGCTGAATACCAGTATTTTACATGGAGCGACTGCCTATCTGACCTCCAAAACCCAGTTACTGGGTAATACGATACCCCTTGGTAAGACTGGTTGTCAGATTTTCGGGCTTCTGACGACCGTGACGACTGTCAAAAATCCACGAATGACGCCGGGACCAACGGCAATAACGTGCTTTCCGAGGCACGAAGAATTCTCGGTATGTAAAGATGGTCACCCATCCACGGATCTACCGCGGCAAGCGGAGCTTAACCTGATCGTTCGAACTGTGCGGCTGTTATTATTAGGCTAAGTAATTTTTACTTAAAGCTATTTACGTTCATTCGCAAGGTCTTCTTATAAAAGGTGTTCAAAACTTTTACTCGAAATATCGAAAGGTTTATTGATTTGATTTCGCTCGTAGACCGTAAAAGGCGTTGTAAATTTTCCAGAATACCTACGTGCGATTTTTTCAAAGTTTATTGTCCTAAAGCTTCCTGTGGGGGTCAAGGGCATAGCTAAAGTGTTGCAAACTGGCATTGGGATTCACGATAAAGGGTCCTGAAAAGGCCACTCTGGCAGAGTCATAAAAGGATAACATTATGAATCATAATATGGCGAAGACAGTCCGTGTTTTTCTTTTTTTCGCTGCACTACCTAGGTATAATCAAAGATTGCGATTGGATTTGGATTGGATTGATTGGTATTTTAGCTCAGACAAAAAAAATGACTGAAAATCCTTCACCAATGGGATTTGATACGATTAACTTAACAGTTGACTGTCCATTATGATTCATTATGTTATCCTTTTATGATTCTGCCATAGTGGCCTTTTTTGAATGCCAATTTCCGTAATTAAAAACGTTCAAAATCCAAGAATCCCCTCTCGTCAAAAACAACACGCATTGTTGGTCCTTTTAACCAGGACCACAGCACCGAGAGTTACCTAATATTTTGTATGAAAATGTAAACAGCTGGTGCAAAAAAAAAAAAATTAAATTATTTGGACCACTTCGGTCCAAATAATTTAATTTTAAAAATAGAATCTTAAAATACCACAACGGAAAAGTCCTATTTAATTTATTTTCCTGAAAACTTTTTCAGACGTCAAACAAAGTAAGAAGCGTAAAAAATTCATAAGTTTATAATGAAATGCGATAAGCTATCAGTTTAATACCCTAAGCTTCGATAAGCGAAAACAACGGTGCCGACGAGTTTTTAATTATTTCGGTAACTTTTTCGTACTTGATTCTATATCATACTTATTCATGTCGAGTAGTTATATATTTTGAAATGTACGAGTAATATGTGTATGTAGTGCGTATTATTGAAACGAATTCTTAAAACCAAACCAAAAAATATTTCATGCTATCACAAATTATGCGAAATAGATAATTTGTGATAATGAGGGTATTATAAAATGTGTCAGTCTTTAAGTGCGCTGATAATTCGAGAATCACAAATTTTATTATTTCGCTGGGTCTTTACACTCACATCATTGTTACATAAAGTAACATAGGGCACATCTAGTATATCACCAACTATCCCCCCAACAAATAAGTTCATAACTAAAACCCGAGCCATACATCGTCGTTTCAGCCGATAGACGTCCACTGCTGGACACAGGCCTCCCCCAATTTTGGGAGGGTTTGCCATAATCGCCACGCTTGGCAGGCGGGTTGGCGATCGCAGTATGTTATGATGGTGGAATACATAGAGAACGCTGCTGCCCATTCTCCGGTACGACCCTTAGTCGCCTTTTACGACACCCACGGGAAGTAAGGGGTGGTGGTATTCTTTAAGTCCGGCACCACACAGACAGCCATACATATTCCTTTTATATTCTTTCTCGCCGTCCGCGCGGAAGGAACGGGGCGAGACTGACATTGAAGTAAGATTGCCAACAAAATTTATTACGGACACCTTTGTCTCCTTCTTTTGAGGGCCATCGATATTGCCCTTGTAATATAGTGATTTAGAACTGCGTCTTAAGTATTGCCTCTCTTATGTTTAAGGGAATATTAACGGTTGAGTATATTTTATGTTTGTTGCGGTTTTTTCGAGTAAAGGGTTGGGTTCATGTAGTGAGGTAGGTTATTTGTAGGCGGTTTTCGACTGTTAAAATGAAGGGTTCTAAAGACATTTAGAAAGGAGATTGCGATATAAATGAGTAAAAAACTGGCCAAGTGCGAGTCGAGTCGCTCACGAAGGGTTCCGTACCGCAAGGCAAAAACGCCGAAAAAACACGTTTGTTGTACCCTTAACACATTGAAGGACACTGAACGCCTATAGACGTAATAACAATAAAACTTCTATTGTGTCTCGTTCAGTGTCCTTCAATGTGTTAAATATTTATTTGATTCTGTATTTAGTATTTGTTGTTATAGCGGCAACAGCTAAAAATTTCAACTGTCTAGCTATCACAGTTCATGAGATACAGCGTGGTGACAGACGGGCAGACGGACAGTGGAGTCTTAGTAATAGGGTCCCGTTTTTACCCTTTGGGGACGGAACCCTACAAAAGTAGGTAGCGGTGTAGTTCCTTATGATTGATTCGGGGATGTAGGTAGGGTCACTAACATAAATATGTTACTATGAACAGCTCGGCAATAATATCAGACAATTTTCGTAATTTTAAGAACGTTCACAGTCTGACCTCAGTCTCCTCAATCTGTCAAAGATACCTCTAATATCCCTACATTTTTGACATTGATCGTCGCTGAGATGAGATTGTGACTAGATTGTAAGCGTTAATTACAGGAATTGACCTTCTGATTTTAAGCGTTAATTACGGGAATTGACCTTCAGATTTCATGGCTCATCCTTTGATATCTGTCGTCAAGATGTCGGCAAATGTATGTGATCATGTGTGGAAGCCATATACAAGTGAATGTGACATGAAAAGAACAACAAAACTATCTAACGAGACAAGCGACGCTAAAATATAGAATGCTACATCGGCTTCAAAAAGATGTGTCACCTCTTTTGGAATGCCATAAACTGGGCCGGTGTTGATTATTTTGCCAGTATTAATATAGTCTAGTATTATTTGCCTGTTCTTCTTCTTTTTATAATATTTTTACAATTCAACAATTTTATATTTGACATTTTATTTATTTTTATTATTTTTTTATTCGATTCTGACATTTTTATAATTTTATTTATTTTTTTGTTTGACAAATTTTAATTTACTTATTATTTTTAAATGATCACAGTTTCGTTTTGGGTTTTTACCTGTTTTGAATTTAATATTATATTTTATAAGTAATTTTAATGTATGAATTTGAAACTATGGACAAGAATTATGTCTGAAAAAAAATATTATTATTAATTACCCATCTTAAAGTACATGAGTATAATTGGGGAAACTGCCCAAAATACTTTGCTTCATCGCCCCGGAATACATCCTCTATTCCTAACTTCATAAGTCGGGAAATAAAACTTCAATATCGCAACATTTTGATGGACAGATCCAGTTAGCTTTGAGCGTTCGAGACTAAAACAGCATGCCCTCTCCAAAGTAGGTTAGGTTAGGTGCCTATACCAAAGCATCGAGTGATTGATATGTTGGTTAAACTAAAAGGCTTTGAGAATAGCTCTCATTTAAAATATGCAATAGGTAGGCAGATTTTATTTTTTATTAGGGAACTGGATGTGCTTGTGGTAAAAATATTGGTGGATCTTCTAGGTTAAGCAACGCTTGCCGGGGTTGGTCTGTGGATGGGTGACCATCCATTACATACCGTGATCTCCCCTCCATGCTTCGGAAAGCTCGTTAAGTAGTTGGTCCCGGTTGACATTCGTAGAACTTTAACAGTCGTAACGAGTAGTCAGAAGTCGGAAAGTCTGATAACCGGTCTGCCAAGGAGTATCGTGTTACTCAGTAATAGGTTGTGAAGGTCAGATAGGAAGTCCCTCCATGTAAAATACTGGTATTCAGCTGGATCTGGTTAGACTGGAAGCCGACCCACCATAGTTGAGAAAAGGTTAAGCAGATCATGATACATGGTGTTTCAAGGCCTATTTCATACAGGGTGCAATTGAAATAACTGAAAACCTGAATAGGAGTCATTCCACTCCTAATTAAGATCAACTTCAAAGTTGTTCCGACAACTTTGTTGTGTTTGTTGTGGAACAAACCTAAGGGGCAATTCTCGTAATTTTTAAAACTTTCTCAGTCTGGGCCACTTTGGCAGAATCATAAAAGGAAAACATTATGAATCATAATGGACAGTTAACTGTTAAGTTAATCGTATCAAATCCCATTGGTGAAGGATATTTCTTTTTTTTTTTTGTCTGCTAAAATACCAATCAATACAATCCAAATCCAATCCCAATCTCTTTGATTATATCTAAGTATCTAGTCTGTGTGGTGCCGGACTTAAAGAATAGCACCGCCCATAGTTTCAAATTCATACATTAAAATTACTTATAAAATATAATATTAAATTCAAAACAGGTAAAAACCCAAAACGAAACTGTGATCATTTAAAAATAATAAGTAAATTAAATTTGTCAAACAAAAAAATAAATAAAATTATAAAGTTGTCAAAATCGAATAAAAAAATAAATAAAATGTCAAATATAAAATTGTTGAATTGTAAAAATGTTATAAAAGGAAGAAGAACTGGCAAATAATACTAGACTATATTAATACTGGCAAAATAATCGACACCGGCCCAATTTATAGCATTCTAAAAGAGGTGACACATCTTTTTGAAGCCGATGCAGCATTCTATATTTTAGCGTCGCTTGTCTCGTTAGATAGTTTTGTTGTTGCACTGCTGGACACAGGCCTCCCCCAATTTTGGGGGGGTTCTTCGGCTGAAATGATGAAGTATCTAGTGCAGTGAAAAAAAGAAAGACGCACAAATAAAAACACGGACTGTCTTCACCATATTATGATTCATAATGTTATCCTTTTATGATTCTGCCAAACAGGCGATTTTAGGCTCCCAGATCTCAGTCTCATCAAAAATACCTCTAATTTCCCTACATTTTGACAAGTTTTTGACATTTGTTTGTCGCCGAGATAAAACTGCGACTAGATTTTGAACGTTTTAAATAACGAGACCGCTGCACTGGAGGATGTCTTCAAGGTTCTGGACTGGAAAGGGCTGGCATCAACATCAATGGCGAGTACATAACTCACCTTCAGTTTGCCGACGATATCGTACTCATGGCTGAGGCTATGGAGGACCTCAGTACAATGCTCGATGACCTCAGTAGAGCCTCCGAAAGAGTGGGTCTTAAAATGAACATGGACAAAACGAGGGTCATGTCAAATGCCCTTGTAACACCCACTCTCATAAAGATCGGAGACGCTACACTCGAAGTCGTGGACGTGTATGTTTACCTAGAACAAACTGTGCAGTTAGGTAGGTCTAACTTCGAGAAAGAGGTTAATCGACGAATCCGACTCGGATGGGCAGCGTTCGGGAAGCTACGCAATATCTTCTCGTCCCACATACCGCAGTGTCTCAAGACGAAAGTCTTTGACCAGTGCGTGTTGCCAGTGATGACTTATGGCACCGAAACGTGGTCGCTCACAATGGGCCTTATAAGAAGGCTAAAAATCACCCAAAGGGCAATGGAGCGGGCTATGCTTGGAAACTCCAAGCATAGCCCGCTCCATTGCCTTTTGGGTGACTTTTAGCCTTCTTATGATCCCTGCGTGATCGAATCAGGAAAGAGGAGATCCGTAGGAGAAGCAAGGTAACCGACATAGCTCGAAGATTTGCCAAAATTAAGTGGGAGTGGGCAGGGCACATTGCTCGCAGAACATATGGCCGATGTGGCCGATAGGTCCTGGAGTGGCGACCGCGTACCGGAAGACGTGGCGTTGGAAGGCCTTCCACAAGGTGGTCCGACAACCAACGGGTTGGATGCGGGAAGCACAGGACCGGTCGAAGTGGAGGTGCTTTAGGGAGGCCTATGTCCAGCAGTGGACGTCTTTCGGCTGAAATTATGAAAGAACGAGAATTGGCCTTCTGATGTCGCAAAAGAACGCCAGTTGTTCCGTACATTTATATTCACAAAACTCGACAAAATGTATGTAACTGCTGATTTTATTCTGGGCTGGTAGATAGAGCTTTTATTTTTGAACAGAAAATCTTTTACACCGATCCTCAAATGGAAAAAAATGGTTCAAAAAGCAAATCGAGAAAAACTAATCTCAAAACTATTTCAAAGAGACCCATATGCTAGGAAATATGATGATTGTTTTGAGTTGTGGTTTTTTATCCTTAAAAAGTAATAATAAGGGGAATATACCATTCGGGATTATTAATCTGTCCCACCAGTGCAGTGGGATAAAGTGGAATTCACAATTTTGTCGTTTACTGTGTCTCAATAATTGATTTTGGTGACAGACTGGTTGGGAAAAATGGAATAACCCCATTTTTGGGCAAATGTTTTTCCAAGCCTAGTTTCATCATATCCATCATAGCAATTTTTGTGATGCCTTTGTAACTAAATACTTATCGTTTTTAAGGTGCCACTAGTCGATATTTTTCCCATACGACTCCACTGTTTAACATTGTGCATTCAAAGTTTTTTTTTTCTGTACGGAAACAAGATAGTAAAATAAAAAGCCATTATAAAGTTACGAGCCAAGAAAGGTACGTTTTTCTTGTTATTTTTAACGTAAATTTGGGTGTAAATAAGTAATAAAAGAACTGTAAAATCTTCAAAACCTGTCCGTACGAACAAAGCTCAGTTATCGAAGAGTTCAATAAACTTCATTTGTAATTGATTTATGCAGTGGTTATTTCATAAAACTCGATTTTCCAAAGCACTTTTGAATTTTTTTACGCGCCTATCAGTTCGGCACGGTATTTTTGTGCGTGAGAACTAAACGTGGTGCGTGTAGATTAGCGTCTAACTGCTCATCACTGATACTAGCTCTGTCGGACACGAAGCCAGGTGAGACAGAGTGATTTTTGGCCATAACCACCAGTGAATCCGAGCTAGCGACTAGTTTACTCTTAAGACAGGTTTCTTAGCGATTATTTACCACATACCACATAGCGATTATTACCACATCATCCACAGAATAGGTACAGTCTACGTATTAATTAAAAGTTTATGAAATTGTAATGCAACATAATTAATTTTAAAACTCAATTTAAAATTATCAAACGCAGAGTGACGTAAAATTGAACGGGCGTCAATTAACGCGGGCAGTTTGACTTCTTCAAAACACCAATCAGGAGTCAATCCGTGTCGACTAGCCTCTTCCTAACTACGTCGGCTTCCAGTCTCACCGGATGCAGTTGAATACCACTATTTTATATGGAGTGACTGCCAATCTGACCTCCACAACCCAGTTATTGGGTAACACGATACCCCTTGGTAAGACTGGTTGTCAGACTATTGCTTGTCGAGACCCCTGACGACTGTCAAAGATCTGACATGACAGACGGGACCAACGGCTTAACATGCTTTCCGAGGTCAGCGGGATTGTCCGAAAGGGTTACCGCTGGCCCGGAACATAAAGGGCTAAGGAAGGAATACGGGTGGGTTTTAGTCAGTAAGAGTCTGACACTCCCTTCTGCTCTGCCCAGAGCGGGAGGAGTCATTTGATGATTTCCCATCCGCAAAAAAAAAAAAAACATGCTTGCCGAGGCACGGTGGGGTTTCGATATTTGTAATGGGTGACCACCCATCCATGAACTGACCGCGGCATCCGACCAGCCCGCGCGTCTGTTATCGTTTAGCCACAATCCTCTTACCCCCTAAGAAATACTAAACAAGAATCTTTGATTGAAAACCATATAATTGAAAAAATAAATGAAATAGTCTAAAAGTTTCTGAACAGGTAGGTATTTGAAGGTTCCAAGAATTCGAAACCAATAAATTTCTTGGAAGAATTTTTATGAATATTTTAGTATTCGACAAAAACGAAATGTTCTAAAAGAATGTTTAATATTGTACAGGTATTTGGTGAATTTAAATTTAAATCCCTTTGATAAATGATAAATGATTTTATTTTTGTATGTAGGTTTGTACAAACACTTTTACACGTCAATAAACGATTTACGATCCCATATGCATTCATAGTACCTAGCTACCTACCTGAGGTGTTTTTCAAACCAAGGGTCGTACTATCAAGTTTATCGTTGACTTCCTAAAGTTTTGATTTGACCTGCACGATTATGCAACTGTCCAGTCAGTGCACACATTTGTCAAAATGGGTCCACTCATATCTGTGTGGTTGTCTGAAAGGGTCTTTTGAGGAAAGAACTACGGGGTCCTCAGTGCGGATTAAGACTACTTGACACCCTAAGCAATCCACGCCTGTAGGCCCTCCCCCTCCTATCCACTAGTCGCCTCGTATTTTTCTAAAACATCGACGAGCGATTTGTAAAGATTGGCGCAATTGTCTAGTGACTTTTGGGTCTTGTAATATCTTGCTGCTAAACAGCCTTGGCATTCATGTGCTAACAAATACTGTTTCAGTGCTATTTCTGCCTTATGGCGCCCCCCGAGACGTGATGCCCTAAGCAATTGCTTAATTTGCTTATGGGCTAATCCGGCACTGGTGGTCCCCTGACCAAGATTATGCACGGTATTCAACAGAGACTGAAAAACAAACTCAGAGGTTTGTTTCAGGCGTTTTTCCTCAGATTATTCCAATAGGAAACGCCGACTTCATATAAGTAGTTTTTTAAATATGATTGTCGTGTTTGTGTTTGTACAATCCTACTTATAGAAATAAAATCACTTATCTACAGGGTCAAAATGACTATAAGCACTACCTATGCAAACCTTAAACTTCAAAATTACATTTTGTATGCATAAGTACTTCAGAAAATATCGCAAATAAACAAAAAAATCCCTATCACGTTCGAGTACAAGATAAAACAAAAAAAGACGTGTCATTTAAAAAAAATAAATCAACGCAGATACGCACGAAACACGATAGATAACGCCATTACCAAAATGTCCCGTTTACTTTCATACGCATTTGCAAGTTTATTTTCCCCGTCTTGCCTTTCTCTTGTTTCTTATTTTCATTATATTTCCTCAAGATGTCAAGTCTCGAGTAAGATTTAATTAAGCCACAGCCTATAAATTTTGTAAATGTACAGTCGATCAATGTGTTTCTTCAACTCCGTCGTAATATTTCTCGACGTGTTCGCACTTAGAGTAAATTTTATTATCCAAGCCATAATCGTAGAGCTGGAGTGCTAACAGTGAGCACTAAAAACACAAAGTAGCTCCTTAAAGCTCTATTTAAGAGAAAACATAACCCTAAACGATTTGGACTCGTTCCAAAACTGCAACACACGTACAGTGTACAGTTAATTGTCTATTTGTACCATTTCAGCACAAACTAGTCGTACAAATAGTTACTACGAGTTGTTTTTTTTAAATTTCACCGATCTGCGTGCTACAAAATGCACGAACAAACCGTAATTATTTTTTACAACACGTAACAATCAAAGCGGACGTCAGAGGGTGTACTGCACAGTTTTCCTCTGTGGGAACTTTTCACAGGAAATCAAAAACCGGGCAAGAGCGAGTCGGACTCGCGCACCGAGGGTTCCGTAACATCATATGTTTTTAAATTTTCATCGGCGAGGCCTATATTCGTCAGACAATTTTAACACTGTGCATTGTGGTATAGAATATTGCAGTTTTATGTCAGCGCCATCTCTTGACCGATAGTGTAACTAATGTATCTTTTGTTGATGATTTCTGAAAAAGTGTGCTATTTAGAGACTACGTTTTATTTTTCCTGTAACCTTTACATAAACTTCTATCACATACAATTATTTTAGATTTTGCTCTTTGCAAACTTCGGAGATAAGGGGGGGGGGGAGGAACGGTATTTTTTTTACATTTTTCATCAAAAGTCGAAAACTATGCGGCTTAAAAAAAAAAGAAAAATGTTTGAGAATGTGCAAACTGTGCTCTTTCATATGACATGCCCTAGTAGTCCCACTTCGAATTTTTCAGACCCCTTTCAGTCCCTGTTGCAAGAAATATACATATATTTTTATTTCTTTCTTATTTGCAAAATAGTTGGGCAAACGTCATCTAAAACTATGCCAAATATCAAGTTGATAGCATTAGTAGTTCTTGAGATATCCAGCTGTGACAGACAGACAGACTGAGTCT
The DNA here is from genome assembly GCA_916614155.1 of Mesoligia furuncula. Classification (NCBI taxonomy): domain Eukaryota; kingdom Metazoa; phylum Arthropoda; class Insecta; order Lepidoptera; family Noctuidae; genus Mesoligia; species Mesoligia furuncula. The sequence continues at coordinate 9,304,109 of OU744808.1, forward strand.
CACCATAAGGGTTCCGTTTTTACAGTTTTGGTACGGAACCCTAAAAATTGTGCTCGGTATTGGCAGTTGGCCGATGTTTTGTTGGGTTAGTGGGCAATGAACGACGGCCACGAGGGAAATCTAACAGTTTAGCGGGGACAGGTGGTAAACTTGGAGATAATTTCATTTTCCAAGGTAAATATTGTCAGAAAACTTGATCAGTTGTAGGAATTCAAAGGGTTGTAGGTGGGTACGAGGCTTAAGGTTGAAACCATAGATATAGATATACCTAGATAACGCAAGTATCACGAACTGTATGAAAACCAAGCGTGCCATTTTTTGACTACCTACTATAACGTCACAAGCTCGCGCTCTCGCTCACACTTACCCAGCCAGCAGTACAAAGGACTGAGCGCGAAAGGGGCGGCTTACGATTTGTAATCATAAGTTGGTGCAATTTTTGGCACGCGAAGTAGTTACTCTTGCGTTATCTAGGTATATCTATATCTGTGGTTGAAACATTGATGTGATTGTGTAAGAAATTATTGACATACTTTTTACCGTCTAAAAATAGACAATGAATGATTGTTGCTTAGACAATTTATTTATTTATTAGCCTTTATTGCCAACTATTAATAATTACAATATAGATATGCTACGTTCTTTATTAAATTGTCGGCGTGTTCTGCGACACAAAGGCCTCCTCCAACTTTTTCCAGTCTTCTCTTATTTTAGCCGTTCTTTGCCATAATGGGCCCGCAATCTTTTTAATGTCATCAGACCAACGTTTTCTTTGCTTATACAATTAAATCCATTCTAAAATTATAAATTCGAAAGTGACTCTGTATAACTGTCTGTCTGTATGTTACCTTTTCACGCCTAAACCACTAAACGCATTTTGATAAAATTTGGCAGAGAGATATATTCAAAGTCAAAGCATTTATTTCAAATAGGCACTTAACAGGCACTTTTGAACGTCAAAATTTGAACGTCAATATTGCATCCCGGAGAAGGACATAGGATAGTTTATGTCCCAATATTCCCACGGGATCGAAACTTATGCGGGTGAAACCGCGGGGCGCAGCTAGTATTCTATATTTATTTAAGACACTAAGAGAGGGCATTATTCTTACTTGTGATATGATCAAAAATATAGAATCTTTACGTCTTGTCTCATGGGTGTTAAAAATTGTACTCCCCGTCATTGTGATATTTTTTTGTACTGGACCATACTTGGAAATCTTCTGGTTACGGTGGTCAAAGTTCCAATATTTTTTTACGATAATAAGTTTTGAATATTATAACTTAAATTTAAATACCCCCATAACTCCTGTACCGTTACATATACCCGTAAGCACAAAGTTTTGTGTGCATTGCGCGTTGCCGTAAACAGCGATTTTTGACACCAAAAATAAAATTAATTTCCCAGCAATAAGTTTGCTCCAATTAGTTTGATATCCAGATGCGTAGATAATGACTGTCTTTTTACACTCTGTATTACTATCAACCTATCTACAAAAAACACCATTTCGTCTTGAATTTTATACTCATTTTCACTCATAAAATAAAGCAAGCATTAACAGATTTGCCAAATGCAATTTAATCAGAGAGCCATTTAGAATAATATGATAATTCAGAGTTTGGAGAGGTCCTGCACTCCATTTTGAATGCCAACAATAATGGAATGGATTTAATTTGGCTTTTAAACTCATTCATCGACATCAATTTCCGTCTTTAAAAAATTTAAAGTCCACTTCCGCTGCCAAATGCGTAATGAACTTCCGGAAAATGGCCGTTTACTTTGAATAGAAAAAGAAGGATGCCCATTTTTCACCTGACAATGTATAGAAATGAAATAAATATTAAAATTCAGCTAATTGAATTGTACATTCATTACGCTAATCACAATTTTAAAAGAAGGCCAGGAAAAGAATATTTATTAATTTTTCTTTATGCTAACTCTGTGTCTTATTACCTTATTTTGAACGCATCTCAATTACCCTGAACGCATCCAACTACTCATTTTTTACAACGTTCCGTTTTCACACTGCTTGTTGACTTTATTCAACTCTTTTTCTGAGTTTTATATATTATTTTAAGTTTTATTTAATCAATAACTATTTTTTATTAGTCTGTGCGTAATAGAGATCAATTCAAAATAACATGATAATTATATTAATTAATTATGCAGATTATAATTGAGTTCGCATGAGTGAAACGGATTTTTTACATATTTTGACAGTTCAGCGACTTCGTTGTTGCCGTAGTATCTCTAAGTAGTCTGTGGTTGTTGCGCTTGCGTCTCGTTGTGTATTGTGCCATTTTGTGTGTGTAACTACTGACATGGGCTAGGTTTCAAGACAATATCTCTGCTCCAGCAGAATTTCTGGATGACGTAGTAGTACTGCGGTCAACGAAATGGGTAGGCAAGTGATCACTTTTCACAATACAATAGCAAAGTTAGACTTTTTGTATGTAAACAAACTATCGTAAAGGCAAATCCTAACCTAAAAAGTAACATTAATATTTTTTGGCCTTTGTAGACTTTAAATCGTAAATATGACTATATGACATTATTTTCTAATCTTACAGGTACTCTTTCTACTATACCTTATAACTATACATTAACTTTCATTATCAGGTTTTTAAATGTATGGAAAGTGGGCATTGTTCTTTACCTTTTGAGAATACAATGCGAATTTATTTTTCACACTGGTTTTTCGGAGCGATTTCTTTATTTTCCGGTTTCTCAGGTTCTCAGATAAACCTTCAATAAGTACCTACCTATTGATTGTGCGAAAATCTGGCTGGACCAGACAACCGATTTCCAGGCAGGACGGAAGTAGTTACAATAGTTATAAACAATATGGCATCGGTGAATGAAAGTTGTGTGGAAATCGGTCGTCAAGGTATGGGCATGTAATGCGGAGGAGTGAGGACAATGTCGTAAGAAAAGTTTTGAGTGCGAGTGTGGATGGATATAAGAATAAGGGAAGACTAAATAAACTATTGATGGACTGCGTGAAAGATGTTATGGCTAGAAAGGGGGTGAATACCGAGATGACAACTAATAGAGAAGTATGGAAGAAAAAGGGATGCTTCGCCGATCCCAAATAAATTGGGATAAAGGCTGGAGAATGATGACGTTTCTATAGAGTGTTTGGAAGTTGGATACAAAGCCTTAAAGGGGTGATAGTTGACACCATTTAGAGCATTTTGAGCCATACAAGTCGTAGACGAAGTATGTTTTTTTATTTTTTTCGCAGCTAAAGTTGGTATGTTATTTTTGACTAAAAAAAAAACAAATCCCACCCGTGTTCTTTTATGTTCCGGGGTAGTGGTAACCCTTTCGGACAATCCCGTTGACCCGGCAGACTTCGGCCCGAACGGGCCCCTTCACTATTGCTGACATCTCTTTGAGGCGCGCGTGGAACACGTACGCGCCGTCTGTCACGGGACTTACCAACCAAATTTCGACAAACCGTAATACGACAACACGCGGCTCCCGACGCCCGGAGCGTCTCCCGTGGCGGCTGGGACGTGAGGCTCTGTCCCTCAACCATCCCGCCACCTCCTTCGCTAACATGACTGCTTTGCAGAAGGAGATAACTGCCTCCCACTCCATGGCTTAAACCAGGGCCGGACGCGAGAGGTCACCGCCGCTGCCAATCGCCTCTACGAGGATACGGCGTTGCTCTGCCCAAGCGGGGACCAGACCTCCACCATATGCTCCACCGTGTCCTCTGGGCGATCCTCGCAATGGTAACCGGGCGTTTCCTCCCACCTGATGATGTGCAGGAACCTCCCGAAGCAACCGTGTCCAGTGAGGACCTGCGTCAGGCGGTAGGTGAGGGCGCCGTGACGCCTCTCTAGCCACTCCTCAAAGAGGGGTCTTATCGCCACTATCGTGGCGTGCCCTGCGCTGGGTTGCGACAGTCGCTTTTTCCATGCCACCATGAGATCGCGCCGGAGGTCAGGGACGAGACATGTAACGTAAATTGATTTTATTCATATAAAACACTAATACTCTAGGTATCGTACTTGCCAAGGGGTATCATGTAACTCAGTAACTGGCAGCAGTGGTGCTTTGTGTAAATAACTTAATCACCAATGCTCTTGGTGACGAAAAACGTTGTGAGCAAACCGGCATTTCCTAAAACCAAAAATTCGAAGACATGTGACATCTACCAACCCGCACTGGGCTCGCCTGGTAGATGACAGCCCACTCCATCTCGAAGAGAGGAGTCCTGTGTCCCCGCAGTGCGAACACTGCTGTGGGGTCAGGTAGGCAGTCGCTTCATGTTAATTAAGTACTAGTAATCAGCTTCATCGGGTTAGAGCACTAATGTACAACATTATTTTTAGTATATGCCAAACCCGAAACACGTGTCTAGTATTTTTATGAAAAAAATTTCAAAACTGTATCATTAAAAATCACAAAGTTATAAGCTTGTTAAGTTACCTGTTTGTCCGCACAAAAACATACTCACCCGTGCCGCTCGCGCCGCGCCTTCTTGCGCTCATTACCTAGGTACCTAACCGTTCAGCGCGGAGATTGGATAACCTACTCACTAAGTAGGTTGGTCCATGCCACCATGAGATCGCGCCGGAGGTCAGGGACGGGACATGTAACGTAAATTGATTTTATCCATATAAAACACTAATACTCTACGTATCGTACTTGCCAAGGGGTATCATGTTACTCAGTAACTGGCAGCAGTGGTGCTTTGTGTAAATAACTTAATCACCAATGCTCTTGGTGACGAAAAACGTTGTGAGCAAACCGGCATTTCCTAAAACCAAAAATTCGAAGACATGTGACATCTACCAACCCGCACTGGGCTCGCCTGGTATATGACAGCCCACTCCATCTCGAAGAGAGGAGTCCTGTGTCCCCGCAGTGCGAACACTGCTGTGGGGTCAGGTAGGCAGTCGCTTCATGTTAATTAAGTACTAGTAATCAGCTTCATCGGGTTAGAGCACTAATGTACAACATTATTTTTAGTATATGCCAAACCCGAAACACGTGTCTAGTATTTTTATGAAAAAAATTTCAAAACTGTATCATTAAAAATCACAAAGTTATAAGCTTGTTAAGTTACCTGTTTGTCCGCACAAAAACATACTCACCCGTGCCGCTCGCGCCGCGCCTTCTTGCGCTCATTACCTAGGTACCTAACCGTTCAGCGCGGAGATTGGATAACCTACTTAGTGTCGCTCGGTGTCCAACTTTTAACCTTTTTTAAATATTTTTGGGACAAAATATAACATGGGGTAAAAATTACTGGAATCGATTCAGTTACTTATTCTGAAAAAACCATATTCAGGCTTCGCATATACTAAAAATAACTTTGTAGTTGGGAAAAGGCTAGACAAATTCATTTCGATTGACTCTAAGTACTGTAAATGCTTGACTTGGCGGTGCCTTCTCTCACCAAGTAATTCGAAAATAAGAATCGTCTATCAAATTACAAACCCTTGTAAGGATTGATTGATCTAAACTACGAGAACCAATTTAGTAGGTACTAATTGTCTTATAGTGTACTTCCCTAGGGGCACCAACTTAGCTGACCCTTCACGTCTCATTCACTCCTGTAGTTTGCTTTATTGTAACAAATTAGATTTCGGGAGACAGGTCAAGTTATAATGGTAAGTTGTTTGTTGATAACGATTTTGAGAGATCTTCACTATTAGTTGAACTGTTTGTGTTGTTTAAACAATGTTTTTCAGAAGATTATGTAGGTAAAATTTATATTTTTATATCTGTAATTTAAATGGTGTACATAAGAAAGAGTATTCTATCCTATGTCGTCCACCCATCTCGCCGCCGGACGACCGACACCTCGTCTTCAAGTCCTTAGACGCCACACGATGACAGCCTTACTTCACCTGTCATCAAAACCGCGATTTGCCGCAGAATCGTTCGTTCAGATTGATCCTAGTCTAGACAAGGGTCATTTTCAGCTGAAGATCAAACGACAAATTTAATCGTGTTTCCAACTATGAGCTATATTATTATGATCAATTACCAGAAGCCTTTGCCTCTTGTAAATTATTTCTATACCTAATAATCACGCGGGTCAATGAACTTGTAAATTTCCACCCCATCTAATTTTAGCACTTTATTACTTCGCCAAGTAAGAATTAATATCTTGATAATAGCTGAATTTATTAATTTTTTGACGTCACAATTTCTCATATTTTTAAAATAAAAAGGTATTTAGTTAAGTCAAGTTGATTTGTATATGGAGTAGATTTTAAGGTATAAATTTTAAATTGGTTTTCGGTACTAGAAGTTTTTATTATATTATTATGTAAAAGAGTTTTCTGTACTTTGCTAGTTCGTGTAAGTTTATGATAGGAAGAAGATATTTATCATAGTTTAGAAACGTTATGATACATTTCTAAAATGAAAGTACTTTCACGAAGAAATAAGCATACTTTACGAACTTTCAGCAGCGCACATAGGTACTTAATAGTGACGATTCTGTTGTTCACAAACTGAAACTAAATATAAGTGCAATGCATCTTTTTCTTTCTATGATGCATTGAACTTATATTTAGTATTTTAGTTTAGTCCTGTCAAATTAATCAGCGCCTGACACTAGGTACTCCATACAAGTTTAGACGTGATTAAAAACTTGCATACTAAAATTACGCCAATTTACGTCAGGCTATGATTAATTTGACAGGACTAAACTAAAATTTATCTTCTGTCCTTTTCTTAATGAAATAGAATGAAAAAGATCCGTTGAGCTTAAATTTAGTTTAGTTTGTGTACAACAGAATCAGCACCAACTGACTAAAGAAGATCGTCGTTAATTAAACATAATACACACATCAAAAGTGTCTAGGGATCAACATATATTTTTGCAATAACTTTTCTCCTGATTGATATTAATTAAAATTTTCTTTAAGGATTCATCAAATAAAGTGTTTTCGTTTGTCACAGTAACGATAAACCAAGTCACCTTTGCATTAATAAAGAAATTTGCCATTTTCCTAATAAAGGGATTTTTGACATTTGAACCACTAACACAAAAGTTCGAAAAAAAAAGACTGAAATAACAGTTTTCTTTAAAATTTTATTGGGTAACTTAAACAATTAATAATCCGTGTTTCTACCGCGAACACTAACAACACAAGAACATCGGTTTGGCATACTCAAAATGAGTTCATCCAAATCACCCTCCCAAAATTGGGGGAGGCCTGTGTCCAGCAGTGGACGTCTATCGGCTGAAACGACGAAATCACGCTGTGGAATGGCCGCCCATGTTCGTTGCAACAACAAAAAAAGGTCTTCTTGCGACTGGATACCCTCCATATTCGGCAGAGCTCTTCTCTGTAGCATATCCCATGCATGCTCAATCGGGTTCAAGTCTGGCGACTGAGCAGGCCAGGGCAGGACATTGATGTTAGCTGCGGCGAGAGTCTGTCTTACAACTCTTGCGGTGTGCGGTCGTGCATTATCATGCATTAACTGAAATAAGGGACCGATTTGCACTTGTAGAGGAACGATGACGTCTGATACAATCGTCTCAGTATAAATTTGAGCGTTGAGGTTGCCTCTGATCCAAATCAACTCAGTTCTTCCGCCGATCCAAATACCCGCCCATACCATGATGGTTCCACCACTATAAGGATGGACTTCCTGGCAGGATTTTAATCGCTGTTGGCGTCCAGGGGTTCTCCAGTGTCGTATACGTCTTGTATCCGGTCTCATACCAAAACGAGACTCATCAGAAAAGCACACGAAACGCCATTGTTCTTCTGCCCAATTTCTGTGTTCAAGAGCCCATTGATATCGAATCCTACGATTGTGCATTGCTATAGGTGGTACCCGTAGCGGTCTTCGGGAATGAAGGTTCACTTCATGCAAGCGGTTTCTGACTGTTTGGTCGCTAATTAAGTTCCCTGAAGAGTGATGAAGCCTCACGGCTAACATCATGGCGGTTATTGTTGGAGCTCTTCGAGTTAAGATTTGAATGTATCGGTCTTGTCTCCGTGTGGTGCAGCGATACCGTCCTCCATGGCGCTCAGCCACGGTACCAGTGCTTCGGTAACGTGTCCAAAGTCGACTGATAACACTCTGACTTGTATTCAGAGCTAAAGCCACAGTACGTTGCCGGGAACCAGCTTCTATCATTCCCACGGCTCTGAGCATTTCTTCCCTGCTTAAATGACGTCGCCGCTCCATAATAACGTTGGTTTTAATCAGTAGTAGGGAAACAGTAGCACTAATAATGTCTTCAATGCGTTGTATGTTTTTATAGGGAAAATATTGACAGCTGATTTTCATCTTTTACTCGAATTTGATTCACAGTTCCTGATTCAAATTATGAAATGCACCAAAAAGGATCCATATAAATTTATAAAATCATAAATTTATTACAAAGCCACATCTCAATCTCAAGAAATCCGCATAAAAATGCTTGATCCCTAGACACTTTTGATGTGTGTATTATTATAACATAATTATGACCTTAACATTAGGAATAAGGTTGGTAGGTAACTAAGGCACTGTTTTTATGTCTGTATTTCGCCAGTTAGAAACTGGCCCAGGTTATACCCAGGCTATCAGGAGGGCTCATGGCTAATTGATAGCAGCCGCAGGGGCCGATTGAAGGTTAAACTCCCGCATCCCGAGGTCGGTTCGTGGATGATTGACCATATACAGGGTCAATTTAAATTAGCTAGCGAAACTCCGCAGATGTGATGGGTATCGATATCTAAATACGATAAAACAAAAAACTGTGAAAAAAAGTGTAAAAAAACCGGGCAAGAGCGAGTCGGACTCACGCACCGAGGGTTCCATAACATCCGGGTTTATGCATAAGGTTTATGTTTATGAAATTAAATGTTTTTTTTTATTTTTGAGTTGATTGAATGAATGGTAAATTGCGGTTTACGATTTATGACGTATTAAAAAAAAACTACTTATTAGAATCTCGTTCAAACCAATTTTCGGTGGTAGTTTACATGGTAATGTACATCATATATTTTTTATAGTTTTATTATTCTCTTATTTTAGAAGTTACATGGGGGGGGGGGGGGGCACACGTTTTACCACTTTGGAAGTGTCTCTCGCGCAAACTATTCAGTTTAGAAAAAAATTATATTAGAAACCTCAATATCATTTTTGAAGACCTACCCATAGATACCCCACACGTATGGGTTTGATGAAAAAAAAATTTGTGTTTCGGTTCTAAGTATGGGGAACCCTAAAATGTATTGTTTTTTTTTCTATTTTTGTGTGAAAATCTTAATACGGTTCACAGAATACATCTACTTACCAAGTTTCACCAGTATAGTTCTTAGTGTGCGTCCACAGTGAATGCGCGGTGGCTGGGACCTGTGGCGGGCGCGACAAGCGGTGCGGTACGGTGGCCACATTGACGCGCGAGCTGTTGTAGCGTTTGGACGTGATTCAGGGGTAACAGACCATGGACGAGGATACTAGACAGTCCGATCCTGAGATGGGAGGTGTTGAGCACTCGAGATGGTGTGCACGAAATAAATAAAAACAGAGAAATAAGTGGTGAATATTTTAACTTATTTATACGAAGAATTGAAATTATACCCTAGAAAAATTTTTAAGTACACTCGAATGTCCGTGTCAACATTTGACTACATCCTAAGTAAAATGTCACCTAAACTCACCAAAAATGATACAAACATTTTAATGCAAACGCCCTAACGCCGAGCGACAAGACCGAACTGATTTGATATCCCCGCTACCCGCGCATTAGGTCGCTTGTTGACTAGGCCCGTAGTGTGGCCATAACGCGCGGATAGGAACGTTGGAAAAATACGCGCGCTAACTCGCTCAGGCCCGTCGCGCTAGGCTCCCTCCCGCCTTAGTCACTGCACTATGGACACAAAGGCGCGTTCAATTTGTTTGATATTTCGCGCCCGTCATCGCAACCGCGCTAGGCTTGCAGTGTGGACGCACACTTATAGTTTCGGAGAAAAGTGGCTGTGACATACGGACGGACAGACAGAAAGACAGACAGACAGACAGACGGACAGACAGACAGACAGACAGACAGACAGACAGACAGACAGACATGACGAATCTATAAGGGTTCCGTTTTTGCCATTTGGCTGCGGAACCCTAAAAAGGAAGTGTACCTAATTTTAAAAATTAATATAAAATAATTATATATGTATATGTTACAGTCATAGTGATTAAATAGCTATTATACATAATGACTGGTCATTATATTTAAAGTAGCCTAACCAAACCGAACCTCGGGGTGCCCTTCGCTCGCTCTTGCATCCTATGTTGACGTAACCCTGCTTTGCTAATGTGATTAATTCTGTGTTAATTATCACTTTATCTAAATTGAGTAGACATTAAAATAATGGCTAGATAATATATATAATATCCGAATTTATTACTTTGGCTGTAACAGAAATACATCATCTGTGAATATTACAACTGCCTAGCTATCACGGTTCATGAGATACAGCCTGCTGACAGACGGATTGACGGACAGTGGAGTCTTAGTAATAGGGTCCCGTTTTTACCCTTTGGGTACGGAACCATAAAAAGAAATGAATTTGATGTAAAATACTGGTATTCAGCTGCATCCGGTTACACTGTAGGCCGACCCCAACATTGTTGGGAAAAGGCTAGGCTGATGATGATGATTGCATATCTGGGGGTCTTGATATACAGTCATCAACATCTTCTGCCTAGCCTTTTACACCATAGTAGCGCATTCATTTAGCCCATTATTGAAAAAGCGAGTGTCAAGAGATTCTACAAGTTTATTTTCAACTAGCTTCTACCCACGACTTCGCCCGCGTGGATCTCGGAAATTATCTCACGGGAACGTGCTACCGGGACAAAAGTAGCCTGTATGTTACTCCATTACAATAGCTATTTGCCAGTGAAAGTCTCGTCAAAATCAATCAATCCAGCCGTTTCGGAGATTAGCCGGAACAAAGAGGCGAGAAGAGTTTAAAAAAATGTTTTTTATTTTTATATGTAGCGTATGTACTGCTAAATAATAACAGCCGCACAGGTCGATCGATCAGGTTAAGCTACACTTGCCGCGGTTGGTCCTTAGAGGGGTGACCATCTTTACATACCAAGATCCCTCCGTGCCTCGAAAAGCATGTTAAGCCGCTGGTCCCGGCTGTCATTCGTAGTTCTTTGACAGTCGATACGGGTAGTCTGAAGCCCTAAAGTCTCGCAACCAGCCCAGTTACTGGGTCTTTACCACGGGGTATCGTGTAACCCAGTTACTGGGTTGTGGAGGTCAGATAGACAGTCGCTTCATGTAAAATACTGATATTCAGCTGCTTCCGGTTAGACTGAAAGCCGAACCCAACATAGTTGGGAAAAGAGGCAGATCGATTTGATTGATACCCAAATCTCAAAAATGTCGTCTACCGACTTTCGTCTACTTACAACGTCATCAAGAGCAAGGCCCTTAACCTAACTTATTTAAAAATTCAGCAAAACTTCGACCGGGCAACATCCCTAATAAGGCTACTTTCACGAATCCCCGAAATCATTAGGGAATTGCCCAACATTGGTGACCAATAATTTCATTGGTAGCGGGATCTGTATAGAATCACCCAATTAAAACTTGTGTGAGAACGAATCGACCTATGTTTGTGGAAGTTGGGTCTGTGCTACAGAGTGTGGAAAGCAAAGATATTTGAAGCTGCTAAGAAAGTATATCTGTTTCTCCTAAGTACTGGTTATTATGTAACCTATTTAGAAGAACAGTACGGCACCCACTAACTCGTTTAAGAAACTTTATGTGTGTGCTTTATATTATATTATTGAAATTTTATATGGAGGTCCATATAAAATTTTATTAAAATTGGTCCAGCAGTTAGAGCGTGAAGAAATAACAAACATATAAACACACACACACACACACAAACTTCCGCCTATAAAATATTAGTGCGACTACCTTGCCATGTAATCTAGTCGTAGTTGAACAGTAAATCTTTATATCTTATTTATTTTTTTGCTGTTAAAAACGTGCAACGATAAAAAGATTTC